>JADGKB010000013.1:0-208578 GCA_027604185.1 Boothiomyces macroporosus
CCTTCGACCCAGTAAGTGTTCATAGTGCCTTTTCCTTTGACATCTAGCACGTCAGGACCAGTGAGCAAGAATTTGCCACACCCCTTAACCAAGTTGTAAGTGCTTTCCGAAATGTGGATTCTCAATGGTTTGGAAGTAGATTCCATCCTGGAAGCAGTGTTGACAGTGTCGCCAACAATGCACCAGTGCGGATTCAATTCTCCAAGAACACCCGCAGTGATTGGGCCAGAGTTCAATCCAATACGAATGGCAATCGAAGAGCCCATTGCGGTTTTGAACTCTTTGATCATTGCCATGATGTCAATCGCAAATTCGACAGCATTGATTGCATGGTCTGGGTGTCTCTTTGGACACCCGGAAACTCCAAGGAAGGCATCACCAATAGTTTCAACTTTGTGCATGTTCCATTTTCGTGCGATTGCATCATACTTGATCCACAATTGGTCAAGAGTTTTAAGCATGTCTTGCGTAGAGGTCTGGGAAGAGAGAACGGTAAAGTTTGTAATATCGCTAAAGAATACAGTTACACATTCGTATTCCTCGGCAGATGGCACGTTTCCACCCTTAAGTTGATCCAAGACTTCCTTTGGCATCATTCTTTCCAACAGAGCGTCGGCGTTACCCAATTCCTTTTCCATGTTTGTTGCAATACCAGATAATTCATCTACTCTTTCATTTTGAGCTTGCTCGACAGTAGCATTCACAAGAACCAAGGTTAAGAATACTTTGGCAACAATGTCAATCATTGTGAATGTAACTTCACCAGTAACAAAACTGATCAAATTGTATTTGACCGAAAAGAAAGTGGTAGGGACTAGAGTTAATCATAATTACACAAGCACCAACTACCAATAGTGCATATTCTTGCTACATTCAAGCTTAGAGGGTCCAAGCGACATCCATTCTTTCCTTCCATCCCATTTAAAAACATAGTGTTCAATCCGTAGATAACGTACATGAAATTCATCACTGCAAAGAAGCAGAATACGGTGGAGAATGGTTCTCTGGTGATTGCTCCCAAGAACCCAAATACCAAAAGGACATAATCATATCTAGCAGTTTTGGCGGCTAATTCTCTGTTTTTGGTAATTTCACCTACAAGAGCAATCAAATTTGGACAAGTGCAAACCCATTCAAGATACCTGACAGTGTCAACTGGATAGTAGTTTGCATCTTTGAATTGCGGGGATAGTCGAAGAGCCATCAATATGTAACTGATGCCTGCAATCCCATCCACCAAAAGCAATACATTGGCTAGTTCCTGCTTTTCGCGAGTTTTTGATGTGTTCCTGGCCAACAAGGCAAACAAGAACGAAAAGAAAAATACTGATGCACCATAATAGTATCACATATTGGAATTTCCTCTGTCAAAGGAATTATGCTTAGCCTGGTACTCTAAAGAGTTGTAAGTTGCACTTGCTGTCAAGATTGCCCTAATGTTAAACAACTTGCAACCAGACCAACGCGGTTGTTTTCATGTCCTGATAACATGCAGAGTCTATTCGTATGCTATTTGATACTGATTCGATCTGATTCTTCCAATTGGACATGGGAAAAGTGTGGAAACTCCAAAAGTTTAAATGGAAATTTAACAATGGGTTCAATAAAGCCAATCATTGATGTCACCTTTAATAGGAAAACAAATGAGTACTTGAGCGTTTAAAGCCAGATAAGATTATTAAATACATGCATTATATTTAAAGTAATAGTTCTATCCAAGGGCTGCTGTCAAAAAAATGTGGGTCTTGGACAAATCGTGGATGTGGATATTTTGTACTGGAATACGATTATTTTATCCATTGATTTATCCGCCAATTGAGTAAGGAACTTGATGTAATTATTATTCCGTACTGTTTGGTAAGAAAGCTGAAAATATCTAGAGTTAGTACATCTTGCAGCCCAGTTCAAAAACTAATGCATAGGAGTTTACACACGGATGAGTTTCAACCTCAGGTCCTTCAAATGTGAATCTGGATGAACACAACCGCGATATCCAGATCACCAAATCTTCACAATTTTTAATAGAATAATATTGCGGCAGAGCACTCCCTGTCCGATTGTTCCCATCATCCGGAGTATCATATTGGTCACACCCGCACCGGCCCTGTATAAGAATGAAGTGCAAGTTTTTAACATAAATGTTCCCATCAGTTGACTACCGCAATTACAATTCAATATCCAATGAATTCACCAAAGATATTCAAGAAAAGCTTAAAGACGCTCCAATAGTTGTGCTTGATCACATTGACTTGAATGAAAATGAATTCTTGGAGCTAACAAGAAAATTAGGAGAACCAATTAACCTGCCCGACTTGCTGGTTCCTGCAAAGCTGCCAGGGTATCCTGAAATTGCTCGCGTAGCAAATTTTGACCAAAATGAAGGAAATGTTGATTTGAAGTATGCTTTTGGAAATTATTGGGTAATTTATCACTAATACAGCACCATGATGGTAATTTCTGGCCTCCTGGACAGAATAAAGTGATTAATCTCCTTCATTCCAAGATTGTTCCACAGAAAGGTGGAAATACAGGGTTTATCGATACCCGCAAAGCCTACGACAAATTGGATGTTGAAACCAAGGCTCAGTTAGCTGGAGTTAAAGTTCAAGTAGATTTGAAAAATATTGAAGACTTTCGCAATGTCCCTGACTCTGTAGTGAACCAACTTGGCCTTCCACCCAGGGCTGAACATGATATCATACAGATTGGTGATCGTTTCAAGTCCTTGTATCTCCCATACTATTCTGGAACGATAAATTTCAAAGGAAAGGATTGGGCCCACCAAGAGTTGTTTGATCTGCTTTTATCTGGCCAAGATTTGTTCTATTCGCATTCATGGACAGATCGCCAAATAGTTGTATGGGACAATACTCAGTGTATGCACAAAGCCATGGGTGGAATCGAAGGGAAACGGTTACTCTGGAGATCCCAGGCTAGGGTCCACTGAAGGTTATCCACATTTTCCTACCAAGCAATAAATGGAGGCATTGTCTCTACACATAATTTAACAAACACCCGAAACATCTTTTATTTTGAATATATTTACTCCAGACACAGAGTTTGACGGCTGGTCGGAAGTTTTCCCTCTCTATTCGGGATACCCTTTGTGAATTACATTGATGCCTATAAACAAACACCTTTAGACACTTTACACTATAGCTCATCAATTTCTCGCGTAATATTCCAATCTAATAGACATTGGATTCATTTTCGTCTCACTTTTTCATCTGTATCTATCAACAATGATATTCGCAAATATAAATGAGGAATAGTAGCGCTTGGCTGCTTGATGTACTTGCATAAACTGTGGCTGACATGCAAGTAAAGAACGAGATAGAATGCAAGCGTAAAGATATTTGGGGCAAGAACAGTAAAAGTATGTGGACAGTACCACTGAAATGAATTATAAAAAATATTCGTTCCCAGTTGGCATGCACGAATAATTCAGTAATACATCCCAAAAACTGTTGCAAATAACCATGCTAGCTTATCTGGTGAACTTTGAGGCTGCGATGATATCTAAATGTAATTACTCCAATATCAAGGCTTAGCCGGCTAGTGGGAACGAATTAAGCTTACGCTGAGTAATTCATTAAACCCCAAAAGTAAAACTGTTACCAGGAATCCAGCCTTCTTTAGAGACAGCCCATTGAGGTCTTAACTGATAAGACAATTTTTTCATCACTAGCGATTTTGATAACGGTTCCCTTGTCAGCCACACGCCTACTTTAAAAACAGGCAAATTCGTTTTCAGGATCTTCATCTACAATGAGTCAAACTGCAAGAATTAACACTGCACTCGAATCAGTCAACCGCCCAAACAGAGTCGCTGACTGGCCAAAGACTGGCGACAAGAATGCCTACATCTCAGATATCTACGGAAGTAACGTATTCACCCTAAAGAAACTCCAAACTACCCTTCCAAAATCTGTATATGCTCGCTTCATTGAACAACTTAAAGGACACAAGCCATTGGATAGACCTACTGCAGATGCGATCGCACACGCTGTCAGAGTATGGGCTATGGACAATGGCGCTACCCACTTCACCCACTGGTTCCAACCTCAAACCGGAACTACTGCCGAAAAGCACGACTCCTTCCTCACCCTTAAGACTGTTATCCACAACGGAATTGAAGAAGTTACTGCTATCGACGCATTTTCTGGATCTCAACTTTTGCAATCCGAACCTGATGCGTCATCATTCCCTAACGGTGGTATCAGATCTACTTTCGAAGCTCGTGGTTACACCATTTGGGATACCTCCTCACCAATGTTCATCCGCAATGGACCTCATGGAACTGCTGTCCTGTACGTTCCATCTGTCTTCATTTCTTACAACGGTGATGCATTAGATGAAAAGACCATTCTGTTAAGATCTGCTGACTGTCTCTCCACCGCTGCAGTTAGATTACTGAACTTGATCGGTGACAAAGAAACCAAACGTGTAACCGCAACTTTAGGTACCGAACAAGAATTCTTCTTGATTGACCGTGGAATCTACAACATGCGTCCTGATTTGAAGATTTGTGGACGTACTTTACTCGGAAATGTCCCACCAAAGCACCAACAGCTTGATGACCACTACTTTGGTCAAATCCCATCCAGAGTTCTTGCTACTCTTTCAGAAACCGAACTCGAATTGTACAAATTGGGTGTTCCAGTAAAAACTCGTCACAATGAAGTTGCTCCAAACCAATTCGAAATGGCTCCAATTTTCGAATCAGACTCTGTTGCTGTTGACCACAACTTGATTTTGATGGAAACTCTTCACCAAGTTGCTCACCGTCACAAGCTCAAGGTACTTTACCACGAAAAACCATTCAAAGGTGTTAACGGAAGTGGTAAGCACTGTAACTGGTCCATGCAAACTGACACTGGCGACAACTTGCTTGAGCCTACTGTCAAGCCAGAATCAAACTTGCGCTTCTTGTTGTTCTTGGTTGCTACTTTGGAAGCTGTTCACAAGCACGGTGGACTTTTGCGTGCATCCATTGCTTCTGCATCTAACGAACATCGTCTTGGTGCAAACGAAGCTCCACCAGGTATCGTTTCTGCTTTCTTGGGTGAACACTTGACTGAAGTTTTGAACGCCATTGAAGAATCCCGTGAAGTCAAGAACTTTTCCCAATCTCACTTGCAAACTGTTAAACTCGGAGGAACTGTTTTGGATTTGAAAGTAAACGCTCTTCCACAAATTGCAAGAGATTTAACTGACCGTAACAGAACTTCTCCATTCGCATTCACTGGAAACAAGTTTGAATTCCGTGCTGTTGGTTCCAAGTCCTCCCCATCTTTCCCAACTGTATTGTTGAATGCTGCTGTAGCTGAAGCCATCAACGCTGTTACCGATGCTCTCATCAAGCAAAAGGGATCAAAGGCTGAACCATCTCAAGAAGATGTATTGGTTGTCGTCAAACAATTCATCAAGTCCAGCAAGAACATTAGATTCGAAGGAAACGGATACTCTGACGAATGGGTTGTTGAAGCCGAAAAGCGCGGTCTTCCAAACATCAAATCCTGCCCTGTTGCATTCAGACGCTTGATTGATCCAGTCCACATGAAGTTGTTGACTTCCCTTGGAATCATGACTGAAACTGAAATCAAGTCCAGATTCCACATTGTTATGGAAAAGTATGCTAAAGACATCATTATCGAAGCCAACTCTTTGAAATCCATGATCTTGACTGGAGTCTTGCCAGCCGCTTACAAATTCCGCAAGGAATTGTTGGATTCTTTGGTTGCTCAAAAATCTATCGGTTTAGCCACTGAAGGCTCTCCAGAAAAAGCTGTTTTGGATAAGGTTCTTGATATCACCACTAAACTTCAAGCTGCTTCTGACAAATTGGTTGCCTCTATCGACAAGATCAACTCTATTGAAGATGAAATTGCTCAAGCCGAATACGCCAACACTGATATTGTTGGAATAATGGAACAGGTCCGTACCATTGCTGATTCGTAAGTAGAATTTTTAACTTTAGTCTTGAACAAATTACTCCAGACACCCACTGGCCATATCCAAAGTATGCTGAACTATTGTTCTAAACTGGTAGTCTTTTAATAAATTGTCTGTAAGAAACACCCCAAGCCATTTTTAATTTTGCTTTTTTGGTTTCAACTTTTTCACAATCCCACATGTCCACCAGTCCAGTATTGCCGATATTGTCCTACTGTGCAGCGTCAATCATGATGACGATGACCAACAAATTAGTACTGTCCGGATTTGATTTCAAGCTCAATTTCCTGTTTTTGTTTATTCAAGTATACCAATATTAATGATAGAACGCTGGTTGTTTGATTCTGTTGATTGCAGTAAATAGACTGGGATTAATCACGCCATATAGGCCATTTAATCAGAAAGACGCTCTTGTATTTTTAAGAGTAGCATTTGCACTTGTTTTCATGATTTACACTGGTTCGAAAGCACTGCAATATTTGTCTGTTCCAGTATTCACTATTTTCAAAAACCTTACAATTATACTAACCGCATATATGGAGCGTTGGCTGCTGAATGGTTCTCCAGTTTCTACTCCAATTTTTGTTTCATTTATGCTGATGGTGTTGTCGTCGGTTGTTGCTGGATACGCTGATATCGTGGGGCAGAAACAAGTCAAAGAAGCCGCTAGCTTTGTGATATGTTATGGCTGGATGGCATTAAATTGCATAACAACCACGGCATTTACGTTGCTGTTGAAGGGATCGATCAAACGGGTGAATTTCAAGGAATACGATACAATGTATTTCAACAGTACATATTGCTTAATCTAGATTTGCTTTCTCTCCCTATTCTTTTTGTTTTCTTTTTATTGAATGAATGGACTGAAGCCACCAAGACTTATGATAGATATTTTGGAAGCACCAGTGAAGAATATGCAAATGAATTTCGTACATTGATGTTTGGTATGGTCATATCATCCATTTGCACTTTTGCGATATCGTTTGCTTCGTCTTGGTGTGTCAGAATAACTGGTGCAACAACGTATTCAATGGTAGGAGCCTTGAACAAGCTTCCAATTGCTATTTTTGGAATGATTTTCTTTGACGCTGTGGTTTCTTTTGCCAGTGTATCTGGTATTATAATAGGTAATAATTTCTGATATTAGCGTTTGTTGCGGGAGCTTTGTATAGCTGGGCAAAATCTCAGCCAATTAAACCGACATTGCCAGTTTATAATCCAGTTAAAGGTGATGAAGAATAAAGCATTAATTTCTACAATATTTTATTCTAAAGAAGAGTTAAAAGCCCGATAGCTAGGAGACTGCTGAATGCCATTGAAGAGGAACTTGACTTTGTTGGTGCTGTGCTATTTCCATTGCCATCTGAAGTAATATTTACTCTTTTATTCTTGTGCAAAGTGACTTGGCAGCTGGTGGTATTCACATACATGTCAGCACTTCCATCAGGATTTGGTTGAATTGAAACGGTGAAATCAGAATTTGCGATTTGATAACCATCCATTGGCTTGCCTCCCAGCTGAAAATAGAACCCGTTTGTTTGATTGCAAGGGCAGCTCTTGTCTACCGGGGCGACTGAATAAATGCTAAGCTGGTACTGGCTTGTTAAATTTGCGTCTACACTCAAAAATCTAGTGCAGTGTAGGGTGCAGGTATCTTTGGCTGTATTGCAGTCAGTCTTGTTTTTGAACAAGAACTGTCCGCTCCAATCGTTTTGCCAAGCGCTGTCATCCAACGAACTGAATGCAGTTACTAAAGAGAACAATAGAGTGCTTTTCATTGAAATTTTCAAACTTTCAACCAGTTCCCAGTCTACCCGTTTGGGTTACGTGTGACCACTTTTTGTGCTCAAACTTGAAAATCAGTAACGGCAGCCAACAGCAAGAAAACTGAGGTTCAAATAAATCGCATCGCTATCAAGAACTGGAGAGTGATGAATTTAGACAGCATGATTTATTTGGTCTAATTGAGTTGGAAGGTATCTCAGCATTCCGGTTCGTTTGATTGATGTAACTTTAGATGTCATCTTTGATGACTCTTGAGAACCAAGAGTTTCGCTTTTGATGATGGTGTACAAATTCTCCATCAAGATCACATTCAAAGCAGCATGGCCGGCATTAACTAGGGAGTTGGGCCCATAGATAGCGAGAAAGTCTCTATCAGACCCAAGGTAGTTCGAGTTGTTCAACAGAACAGAGATAAAGATGTATGCGCCAAGGTACAGCAATTGCAAAGAGAGCATGAGCACAAAAAATTGATGGTCCCTAAAAAAGTTGAAAACGACGGTGGTAATTGGAATCTGCCTGCTAGAGTGAATCAGCACTAGGAATCTTGTCAAGATTGCTAATAAAGGAGCAATGTCGAAAACAAACATAAAGATTGTCCAAATTGGAGAAATGTTTTCCCATTGGCTTAGAAACTGTCCAATATTTGGATCATGCATCCAAAAACCAAAGTAATTCGATCCTGCCAGGAGAATGTGGACGACAGCTAACAAGAGGTAGGCCATTGAACGCTTTAAAGGTGATTTAATATAGTAAATGTCGAGTAAGCAAGAAGTGGTATGTATTACCGTAATCCAACTCGCGATATTGTAAAAGCCGTATTTAAATTCTTCAAGGATATTCCATTGGTATACAGTTGGAAAGATTGTAACCCAATTAATATAAATCAGGATTTGCCAGATTAACCATGTGATTTGCCCAATGAGATTTAAAACTTGCTTAATGTTCCTTTTCAAGAAGCATAGCACCAAGCAATAGGAGATCATACAGAGGGATAGAAAGAAGGAGAGAATAGTTGTGCCCAACGCAAACTTTTCAAACCATCCTTTATAATTAGGCACTAGCATGATTTCAGGAGTATATTCAATCCATTGATAGGATAGAGATCCCCTGGTGATCGCTACTAGAGCACCGGTAACATTCCCCAACACACTACTGCTAACAGGGCTTTGGGTGGTAATATTGTGAGTTTCCAATAAATTATTACATGAGATGTCACTGAAGACTGATAATATGCCCTGTGTGGAACAGGTAACATTGTTGACGCAAGTGCCGTCTGCAGAGTAGTAGGTATTAACAAATCCATAAAGAGAAGATTTATCCTGCGAAACTAATTGACAGTATGGTGAGTTTACAGCTGAAGTTGGATAATAATCACTGTATTGCAATGTTCCGATTTCATTGAAACTCATACTGGTGAATCCAAAAGACAGAGTTAAATCCAAGCTGGACATGCAACAGGCATTGGGATATTTGACCAATAAAGGATCACCTCCGCATATAGGCCCCCAATAGTCTGGTAAGGCAAAGCTGTATAACGGAGTGGGGTTAGAGTCATCAAACGTTACCATCAAATTTGGATATGAATCACACTCCGTGTCTATCCATGCAGACTGAAACATTAGTGTCGCATCGATCACCTGTACTAAAAATAACAATATCATTTGTTTTAATTCTAATATAACGTACAAAAACTTTTTGTAAACCCGTCGTTAGTAGATGACGTATAAATACATGATTTTTCTAAATCTATTGTTCTATGCGTTATACGATAGGCAGATTGATCAAGATCCTTTTTCAAATTGAGTGGATCCAAGGCTTTCTTAAGATCCTCAATTACCAAAACTGGCATTTTGAGAATAACGCCAATTTCAAAGGTAAATTTAACCGCTTGCCCTACTATTATTTCTATTACTTGTTTCAAATAAACAGTTACTATTACAGTCACTGCTGGGATTCACGCGTGGACAGCAAACTCGAAAACTTGCAATTGTTTTTCTCTTTTATTTCAAAGCAACTCATCCACCAGAGGATATCCAAGTTATCTCATTGAAGTAGTACCTCGGTGAGAAGACTTGTCGTCCTTGGAAAGCGAAGTAGTTCCCTTGATAATTCTGTACAGATTTTCCATCAATAAAACATTTAAAGCGGCATGCCCAGCATTGACAAGTGAGTTGGGACCATAAATAGCCAAAAAGTTGCGGTCGGATCCAAGGTAGTTTGAGTTGGTTAGGAGAACTGAAATTACGATGTAGGCAGCCAAGTAAATCAGTTGCAACGACAACAAAAGAACAAAACGTTGGTTTTCCATAAAGAAACTAATTACGACAGCCATCATTGGAATTTGTTTGTTGGAGTGGATCAAGAGTAAGAACCTGGTAAGAATGGCAAGCAGAGGGGCAATATCGAAAAAGAACATGAATATATCCCAGGCTGGCGAAATGTTTACCCATTGGCTCAAAAATTCACCAAGGTTTGGATCATGCATCCAGAAACCGAAATAGTTGGATCCAGCGAGCAAGATGTGGACAATACCCAATAGCAAGTAAGCGACCCAACGTTTCCATGAAGTCTTGATATAGTAAATGTCTAATAAGCAAGAAGTGGTGTGAATCACAGTAATCCAACTGGCAATGTTGTAAGAGGCATATTTAAATTCTTCAAGGACATTCCATTGGTATACGGTTGGAAAGATTGTAACCCAATTAATATAAATCAGGATTTGCCAGAGTAGCCAAGTAATTTGCCCAAGTAAAATCCAAACTTGCTTAAAGTGCCTCTTTGTAAACACTAAAACAAGGCAGTAGGCAATCATGCATACAGTCAAGATAAACGACAAAATGGTAGCACCCAGCCCAAACTTTTCAAACCAGCCAACATAATTTGGAACCAGCATGATTTCTGGAGTATATTCAATCCATTGGTATGATAAAGGACCATTGCTGATTGTGACCATGCTTCCTGTTACGTTTCCCAAGATAGAGCTGCTGAAACTGGTTTGAGAGGCCAAATTGTGTGTTTCTACAAGACTGCTGCAAGCCGAATCACTGTAAACAGAGAGCTGACCAGCTGAGGAGCAAGTAATATTATTTACACACGCATTATCAGCAGAGTAGAAAGAATTGACGAAACCGTAGAGAGAAGTGGCACTTTGAGCAACTATTTGGCAGTACTGGTGATTTACTGCTGAGGAAGGATAGTAATCACTGTATTGTAAGGTTCCAACCGGGTTGAAACTCATACTAGTGAAGCCATAAGATAACGTCAAATCCAAACTGGACATGCAGCAGGCGCTAGGATATTTCACGAGGAGTGGATCTCCACCACAGATGGTGCCCCAATAGTCAGGAAGAGCAAAGTTATATAGTGGTGTTGGGTTAGAGTCGTCAAAAGTTACCATCAAATTAGGATACGTGCCACATTCCGTGTTGATCCAAGCTGATTGGAACATCAGTGTAGCGGCATATCGATTGATCAAAAATAGTACCCACATTTCACAAGATTGGCAAAGTTAGAAAGTACAAAATCTTTCAAAAATCAGTCAGGTCGCCATGACGTCAATGTTGACTCTGCCGATTATCGTTCGCTTTCGAAATTGCAGCACTAAAACCAGTCTTCAACTCTTACCATAGAGACCATTCGGAAAATTTCCCTAGCATACACGTATGGCAGAAGGCTCGTACAATATTGCTTTTATTATTTCATAAATAAGGGGAAAAGTAGAAAGTCACTCCGGAAACTCCTTATTGATTCCAAAAATCCTCACTTTATGCATCGCTGGAAGTTTGGCAATCAGTACAACCACAAGACTCGCTAGATTGATCGTGAACATGAATATGTTGTAATGTGTAAAATGAGTTGAGAGCAAAAACCTACCATTAGAATTATATACAGTATGATTGGTACCCCAGTCAGGTACTTTTTAGTCTAGGGTAAAATAAGAATTACAGGTGTAAATTGTTCCCCTCCATCAATTTGCTCCCACATTGTTAGTCCTTGCAAGTCATTCTGCCCAACAGTGAATGGGGTACCAGACATCCAGTGGAACATTATAAATGTAACCTTTATGAAATAAAATATACAATGTTAAATGTGAGGTTGGTCAACGTCCATGAAATTTCTGTACTGATTCCTGGAATTGAAGAGACGGCTGCCCTAACTAACAAAATCATAATCCCTAGCACTATCCATGATCCTTCCGTTTAATTTTCAATCACCTCTGGTGTTCAACCAACTCGTATTTGGATTTGCGTCGATATCATAATGGGTCATTGAGGTGAAAAAGGGTGGAGAAAACCGAGAGGAAAAATCAGTGAGTTATGGATCACTACTGTAATGAGATGGAACATATTATCAGTAATTGGGATTTGGTAGGCAAGTCTTGAAGCTGCTGCATTATCTTTTACTCACTAATACGAAAAATCTATATCTGGAATTGCCGCTATACACTAACCGATTAATATCAAGTTAAAGCGGTTAGCGGAATGTCGCCATTCAATATGATCGGTGAGCTCAAGCGAGGTGGTTCATGCAAAGGGTAAACAAAGACGACGGATAGAAGGGTCTTTTGTTTATTAGATTCCAAAAATCATATATTTGAAATATTCAATATATCGCTGGATAATTTCCATCCACGAAGGCAAAGCACTAACTGACATGTCGCTAGGAACTGGAACATCCACTGAGCCGGCAAGTTCTTGGAGCATTTGAACTAATTCGTTACCAAACCGTTCATGATTACGCATCACACAAACTCCGGAATTGATTGATGGTTTGAGAAGCAAATAGCATCTATATCCAGAATTACCACCACCATGCGAAATTGTAAGATCTTGACTGGATCTAAAGAATCCCAAGCCCATTTCTGTTTCTTTTACGTTAGAGTTGTAAGTCTTCATAATTTGATCAGCCAAGATTGGACTAAGTAGTGCACCATATTCATGATTGATGGCTTTCATTACTTGGATTCCAAATAAGCATAGGTCAGTGGCAGTAGTCCAGAGACCAGCAGCAGCTTTTTCAGGGTGAATTGCGTAAGGGCTAATACCATAAAAGTACATCCAAGGATGATAAATGTTGAAGTTTGCGTTAGATAGATGAGGTCCATTGGATAAGTCAGTTTCAAAAGTAGAGTGGATCATTCCTGAAGGCTTGAGTACCTGTTCGAACATGATTTGATGGAACGGCTTCTTGGTAACGGTTTCCATAATATATTGCACCAAAGTGGTACCTAGATTAACAAACATCTTACCTCCGCCAGAGTACTTGAATTCACCTTGAGGATATTGGATCATGACTTTATCGCTATTTGCAGGTTTCTGTCCCAACAATATTTGCTGAATTGAAGGGATTGGCTTGTTCTTGCTATAGCCATAAAACCCGTGAACAGTCAATCCTGCTGTATGAGACAAGAGCATTCGAAGAGTTACTTTTGGCTTGGATTTATAAAGGTCTTTGTTATAATCCAATTCAAACCCAGTTTCTGCCAAATAAGCGTCAATGTCAGCATCCAAATCCAAAAGCCCCTGGTCAACTAGTCTCAGCACTGCAAACATAGTTACTGGTTTGGAAATGGAAGCAGCTTGGAACCTAGTTTCATTAGTAACTTTAGGTTTTGGAAAGAATGGGAGGAACGGAATTCTGCTGTAGCCAAGTGCTCCTTGGTAAGAAATATGGCCGTTGCTGATAGTAGCAGCCGAAACGCCAAAGTTACCGTTATTGTGAATCTCTAATAATTTCTGGTCCATTGAAAATTAACAAGAATTTTTCGGTGTTAAAAAACTCTTTCATGAGTCACAACACCGAAAGAGGAAAGACAAAAGGAATAGAATATTATACAGATAAAACAATGATGGCTACTCTGTTCCAAAGTTTTGACACGTTCCGGAATACATGCTCGAAATTTGGATTACAATTCTTTGTTGTAACCGAGTGCTGGGTACTCGATGAACCAAAATCTGTAATGGCTCAACCAATGATCTTTATTATTCACAGCACAAGTTCAGCAAACATTGTGCGGGTAGCATAAGCCGTACACAATTTTTAGTGAGTTAATTCAGGTATATTCAATTGGTGTGTGGATCGCAAATGTCTGTTCAAATCATATAACCTGTGGAACCTTTGACCACAGGATTTAATGTAGCAAATATTGGGTAAATCTGAATTATCAAATCCAGTCAACTCTTCAAGGAAATCTCGTTTTCTTTTCAATGACGTAGTCTTTGGCGATTCGTTAGAGATGCTGGATTCTTCATGCAACTTTAGGTGGTTTTGATAAATACGGTTGTAGTAGAACTTCTTTTCGCAAATTTGGCATTCATATTTGCGGATGTTTAAATGCGTGATTTTATAGTGAACATTACGGCTCTTTTTTGTCTTGTAAACCAAATCACATTCCGTACATTTGTAATTGATTTCATGTGTCTTCAAATGTAGCTTTAGATTTTTAAATTTTTCAAATTGTTTGTTACAAATATTACATTCTAGTTTATGCAGGTTCAAGTGAGATTGAAGCTCACTCCATTTTGAAAACGAACTTTCGCAAATGGTGCAGTGATAGTGCTTGGTATTTGTGTGCGTTGATTCATGGATCTTTAGCTTTGATGGAGTGTCGCAAGAGTATTCGCAACTAGAGCAAGAGTATTTCTTCTTTCCTAGATGCTCGTTCATGTGAAAAGTCAACTGCTGTTTCTTTGTAAACGCCCCTGGACAGAGAGCACATGCGTATGGCTTTTCTTTAAAATGAGTCTTCAAATGACGCTTTAAATGACAATTAATCGAAAAGCGTTGTTGACATTCTGGGCATTGGAACGGCTTTCGCTCCTCTTCTGACCCGAGGTGCTGAAGCTCATGCCTTGTTAAATGCTCTTTTCGTTTGAACCCTACATTGCATGTGGAACACTGAAATGGTCTTTCGTCGGTATGGGTTAAAAGATGTCTGGTTAATCTGGATGGTTTTTTGAATGACTTTCCGCAAACGCTGCACTGATTGTTTCCAGATACATCCCCTTCCGGATCATTGCCAATCAAATCTATCCTTCCTTCTATCCCAGTCTGTGTGATAATCTCCATTAAACTTTTTCAAAAAAAAGAAAAACGTCACAAATTGAAACTTTGAAAGTCACATTCTTTCCAACAGAAAATGCGGTTCAGTTGTGCCTGTTCGAATTTTCAAGTTCTCACTTTAAAGAAACTACAAGACACTTATCAAATATCAACCAATTTTACATTTATTGTAATTCTTCATTTATCCTAGAAATACCCGATGTTTGTCCAAGACAACAAATGCTTGATTTGCAAGTTGGATTTGTACGAACTGGTTGGAGACAATGAAATAAAAATATCCCCAGAGGCAATAGTAATTCAAGCTTAACGACAGAGCGGACCGGAATTGGACAATCTAAAAGATCATCCTGCCTATTCCCCAGTTTACCAATTAAAGCTAATTTACCCTCCAGATCAGAATTATGAAATCAGCGCTGGTAAGTGTTTATTAATGTAGAAAACAAGGAGGCGTACAGTTACTTGACATCTATTATGGACAAATTTATTGCTGAAAAACAACAGAAAAACGATGTATTATTGATGCAATACAAGCGCAAGTTGGACTCTGAGATTGAATACCTTGAAACAGAAGCCAAAATGTCCAGAAATGCAATCATTGCTAACTTACCAAAAAAGAAGCCAGAAGCACCTCAAATTGAGCCAGAACCTAGTATCATTATGGATGAAATGTTTGTGTTTGACGAATCGCTTCAAAATAAGGAGAAATATGTGCTCACGGAAGATGGTAGATTTTTACTAATCAGATTATGTGCCGGCCAGAAGATTTGAACCTGTAAAGCCTTCATACTTGTCATCTTCTGTCCCAATTAGTGTACCGGTGATGAATAGACATGAGAAGGAAGATCTGGATATAGAGGAAGCTGAATTCGAACCACCACATATATTAGCAGCCAAGACTTATGCGGAAACTACACTTGGATCAAAACCATTCAAAAGTAAATATAATGATATTTGAGCATTGTGTATCGGTACTTATTTCAAGATTCAATACCTTGAATGAGACTTGATGGCTTGCGATTAGAGTTATTCTACATATAGGAAATTGAGAGTCTATAAAGTGGGTTTCTCCCCATTCTCTATTTTCGGAAATTGCTTTTGAAAATTTCCTTTTCATTTAGAATGGACACTCTCCCCCAACTTTTAGTAGAGTCCAACAATACCGATGACCAGACCAAGTTCGACATACTAGAACTGCCAGCTGAAATTCTAGCTCAAATCTTCCAATACTTGCTTGTAGACCCAATCGTACCAGCAGAAAACTCTGAAGCTACTCCCCACGGAATTATGCTTAATACAGCCCTTGTTTGCAAGAAATTCAGCACCGTTGCTTTACCGCTACTTTACAAGAACTATTTTGTATCTAGAGTCTCCTGCAGGTTTGGCCATGATGCTACCATTCAACTTACAAAGTCTTCCTCATGGTACCGCATTTGCTGCTTCTTTCTAGCATGTTTAAATAGATCAGAATGGGGGTTAGGTTATCCCCGGTTGTTTTATATTACTACTAAACCAGATATGCCTGCTATTTCTTCCAAGGTAAAGAAATATCCCAACCCAGCGTCCAAAGAATGGGATGATATCATTACATGCACCATGGACACACAGGAAGTGTTTGAAGAACTGGCGCAGGAAGATCCGCCTTTGGAAGTTCAGGAGAATCTGCATATGCTTATGAGATACTCTGAAAGAATGGACATTGGCTCATTCCTCGTTTACCTTAGACATCCGTACGGAAATATTTTGTTTAGATGCAAACCTATGGGCTCGTATACTGCTGAAACCCCAACCAGCTATGGCAAATTGAATGTATGGGACGACAAGGTGTTTGGTACTTGTACTAAATGTAAAACTCGACTGGTTAAACTTCAAGTGTGCGCTGATTGCAGAGTCAGTCAATATTGTTCAAGAGAGTGTCAAAGGTAATTGTCGCTAATCAAGAATGGATTGGGATTCAACCCACAAGTACGTTTGCAAGCAAATTGGATTTGATGTTCCAAGTCCACCTCCAATGGAAGACGACCCTTTCCGCCTCGATCCATTTGATGATCTGAATGACATGTTTGAACATGGGGCCCTTTTGTAATAAAATGTATTTACGTTGGATATTTTTTTTTGATCTGAAAATGAAAGTCAAATTTCGAGCTCCAAAATTATGCAGAGCAAATTCGAATTACTGTATGGAATTGACTAGGTAACAGCATTTTAATATGAGAAAGAATGATAATGAAGCCTACCTAACAACACTGTTTACTCCAACAGCAAGTAGGGATGCTATTTGGGCAATCAGGGCTTTCAACATAGTACCGCCTAATTAACTAGGAAACTGCCCAAGTACAGGATTTAGTATCCGACCCCAATATCGGCAAAATGCGATTTCAGTGGTGGAGGGACGTTATTGACAAGTCCTTTGCCGGGAACCCAGTCCAACATCCAGTATCAATTTCAATTGCAAAAGCTGTTGAAAAACACCAGCTATCTAAAATGTGGTTTACAAAAATCATTAGGGAGCGTGAAGCGCATTTGACCCAATCCCAATTTACCAGTATGGATCAATTGGAACAGTATGCAGAGAATACCGCTTCAAGCTTAATCTATTTGCATTTAGAAGCTTTGGGAATTAAGGATTCGAATGCGGAACATGCTGCCGGGCATTTAGGTAAATCTATTGGAATTTCTACAATATTACGCGGTGTAGTTTATCAGATGGAAAAGAGAAGGTTTTACTTGCCGGCTGAGATAATGGCCAAGGTACTTTTGAATTGATGTAGCACGGTATTATCACTGAAGAGGTATTTAGAGGGAAGGAAGGCCTTCATGATGCAGTTTTTGAAATAGCAACAAGAGCCAATGATCAGTTATTGACAGCGCGCACATTTAAAACACCAAAAGAAGCCAATCCTGCATTGCTGTATAGTGTACCTCATTACTAATGTAGATTCCAGTTGAGTACTGGTTGCAACAGCTAGAGAAATGCGATTTTCATTTGTTTGATCCGAAATTAACCAGAAAGAGTCTTGTACTGCCATATAGAATATTCAAAAACGCAAGACAAGGCACGTTCTAAGTCTGGATAATATACTTGTAATATGGAAGAGTTTATTTGCCCTATAATACTGTCGCTCCTAGTGATTCCAGCATTTCTTCTTCACCTTCTGTATCCTTTATCTACAATCAGCTTTTTGTTACTTCCTTTAGTGCCTTCTGAACTCTCTTTAGACTGCTCTCTGAAAATTCGCCTCCGATGATGAGTTCATCCAAGACAGAGTATGCTTCTTTCATTCCAAACAAGATATCCAGCTCAGTTACGTTTCCAAAGGCTAGGGTTAAATCTAACAATCTACAATTGACGAATAATCAATTATGGCGGTTGTAGCACTTACCAACATCCAACGACTGAACAAATCTATGAATAATTTCCAGCATCAGCAGTTCATTATCAACTAAATCAACGCCTAAATCAAATATAAGCTACAGACGCAAAAATATAAGGAAGCGTATCGTTTGTAAACGATTTTATAATCCTTGAAATCGAGAAAGTTTGAAAGCACCTTGCTGCGCGGTAATATAAGTTGCATCGCATCATTAATGGCTTTCTGCTTTTCCGCTAATGGTACTGTCTTGTACCATCTTCGTAGTCGTAATTTACCAAGTCTGGAGAATATAATTATCCACTGAAACTGGGTTAGTTTAAACTTGCCATTTTTTCAATGCAGAAGAAAATCAAGGCTTCGAAAGTTTCAAAACGTACTAGGAATCCAATTAGACAAATCGTTGACAATTTAAAGGTCGAGCCTAATAAGGATAAGGAGTTTATTTCCCTCGCACTTGGTGATCCAACCACCCATGGAAACCTAAAGATTCATCAAAGTTGTGTGGATTCTGTCACCAAGCATCTGAATTCTTTCAAAGCAAACGGCTACGGACCTTCTGTCGGAACTTTGCCGGCCAGGGAAGCAATCGCTAAAAAGTATTCGGGAGGATTTGCCAACTATGTCGCAAAAGACATTGTTATTGCCAGTGGATGCTCTGATGCATTAAACTTGTGTATCGGTAAAAGTCTCTCTAACATGTAGGTACATGAATAATTAATGGTAGGTGCATTGTGTGATGACACTCAAAATATCTTGATTCCAAGGCCAGGATTTTCATTGTACGAGACCTTGGCTTCTTCAAAAGGAATTGAATGCAAGTTCTACAACTTGTTGCCTGATCAACAATGGATGGTAAGCTTATCTAACCAAGATTGATTTGAAAGATCTCGAAGCGCAAATTGATTCTAAAACCGCTTGTATCCTTATCAACAACCCAAGCAACCCATGTGGATCTGTATATCCAAAAAGCCATTTGATGGACCTTATTCAAATTGCAATCAAGTATGATTTGCCAGTGATTGCCGATGAAATTTACGCAGACATGGTATTTGAAGGCCATGAATTCCACGCTTTGGCTTCATTAACTGACAAAGTTCCAATCTTGAGCTGCGGTGGTCTTGCTAAAAAGTATTTGGTTCCAGGATGGAGAGGTATTTGTTTTTAATTCAGTCGGGTGGATTTGCATTCATGATCCAACTGATGTACTGTCTGAAATTAGAGATGGAATTATGAATTTGTCGCAACTGATTATTGGATCCAACTCTTTGATTCAAGCTGCCGTTCCTGACATCTTGGCTACAGACGAATCCTTCAACAAGGAAAACATGAAACAGCTCCAAGGTAATGCTGAGCTATGTATTGAGTTGCTTCAAGGCTGTCCAGGTAATTTCCATCTAATGTAGGTATCACCGTTGTGAAACCTCAAGGAGCAATGTATTTAATGTTGAAAATTGAAATTGAAAAGTTCAAAGATATTACAGACGACGTTGACTTTGTTGAAAAACTGGTTCAAGAACAGAGTGTCCTTTGTCTACCTGGCCAATGTTTCCAATGTCCTGAACCGTTTGTAAGAATTGTCTTTTCACCTCCAAAAGAAAAGATTCATGAATCAGTCAGCAGAATCAAGGAATTCTGTTTAAATCACTTGAAATAAATTCATGTCATTATTGCTTTTTGGTTTGACATTGTGGGGATCCAACCATGGTATATATACATTGTTTAGATTATTTCCAACAATGAACGATAAATCATAAAATATCAGGTTTATTCGTATATTTTTTTAGGGTAAAACTCTTCTGTGCAGATTGAATGATAAATTTCCTTTGCTCTTTCCACCATATCTTGACAGAACATTCCTTCGGTTCCTCCGACAAACCATATATCATCTACCTTTATATCTTGGTATATTTCCACAGTATTGGACCACATCATACCATATCCTTGTACAAGAGGAAGAAGGCTGTGTTCAAGAAGTTCAACATCTTTGCCAAAAGTCACAAGTAAATAGTAGCCTTCTGGAACACATTCGGTATGCGAATTCAACTGTATAACGAAATTTCCATCTTGTTCTGCCGGTGGAACTACTACAATACTATTATCACCCTCCCCAACAAAACTTTTAGTTATACAATACACATAATGTACAGTATTCGAGGAAAGGTTAGCTTGTGTAAAATATTGATGATATTTGCTGCTAACTATCAGATTGCTGTGTTTGATTTCTTTAATTTTGTCAAGAGGATAGTTGAGAATGTAGTTTCCTCCGTGAACTGCACAGTATCGGCAGAAAGCTTGAACCAGCTCGCTGCTTGTTCCATACAAAGACGCTAAAAATGCCCCAGGTCCAAATATCCCAATAGACTTCAAGTGAATTTGCATTCTTTTCAGTCCATGTTTCTTGGAAAGCGGTTCATTTGTTGAATTCAAGGCGATGGCAGAATAAGCGATGGTGATCAACTCTTGCTTTAATCCAAGCGATTTTAAATAATCCAAGAACGACACCGCTTCATCATTGGTCAAGTCAGGTGTGATGCCATCTTCTCCCGTAGCACCATACTCTAATGCAGTTGTAAGTAGCTTCATCATCTTTCGTTTTTCAATCAAACTGATTTCCTTGTTGCTAAATATATCCTCCTTGCTATACGGCACTCGCTTGCCATCCAAATAAAGCGATTTGATCAATTGGAATTCAAGCGATGGACAAGCTCCATTTTGTATGAGCTTTATAATGTCACCATTACTGTAAAGTAATTTGGGTGTACGTTCGACATTAAAGCGCCTTTTCTTTTGTAAGACTCCCTCCACAAATGCATCCTCTGACTCTTCCAACTTTTCTTGTGCATCAGATTCCATCTCTCTCTTCCCTTTGATTATTTTGTAATCGGTTGGAAAGTGAATAGAATTATCCCCTCCATATATCCCCTCGGGTTCCAAATGGAGCACTTTCAAATGCCTGGATAAACCGCCTGCAACTATAGATTCAATCAAGCCAGTTCCAACTATCACTACATCATAATCGTTGTAGTTGACTTCAAAATCCATTTTTGAGATTCAAAAAAGTTTGGGGAACTTTCATCGCCGATTGTAGAAGCAGAGTTGGATTCCCAAGTACTGTTCCATTATAAACACCCCTTAAAATTTTACTTTAATTTTGTGTTACTGTTGTCCGAATATTTCTATAATCTAAATGTCAAGCAAAATCGTACTCCGTGATTGCCTCGCACAATTCCAGAAAGCAGTTGCAGCGCTGGGTAAATTCGGAACAGACATGTATTTCTCAACGGTCAGTCAACCATTCGTCTCAACAGTGAACTCGACCAATTCGTGCTTTGTTATTAATCAGATTGATTTGGATCTTGCAGATTTAAAAATTCAAGTCAAGATTCTTTTGAAACCGATCATAAATTGTATAAAAAGAGCGGAAAGGTTGGAGATTTATTTTCAGGAAGATTACATTGTATTTCAAGTACTATTCAACAGTAATGTAAAGAAATATTATTTCCAATATCAAGATAGCGAGCCTCTATTGGCGGTATATTCCAAACAGCTACCGAATCAATTTACAATCAATTCCAAGTTTTTGCTTGATTCCATTCAGAATCTTTCATTGAAAGCTGGACAGGTAATTCTGGACTTCAAGGATAATGTGATGATCCGCAATAATACTGCAAAGGGGGAATTGGAGACTTGTATCACTTTGGAGAAATCCGAATTTGAGTATATTAGTTGTGGTTATGGAAGAATTATTGTAGATTATAAAGAATTAAAAAAGATCCTCGCAACAGGAGAGCTGGTGACAGCATATTTTCAACCCGGCCATCCGTTTGTACTGACATTTCCAATGGTTGAATTTGTAATGGCCACATTCCCTGATCCTGAAGTCCACCCAGAACCTGATACGCAGAAAAGTAGTACCCAGAAATCTGAAAGGATATTCAAAAGAAGAGTATTGCAAGAAGAAAATTGCTATGATGTAGTTCCAGATTCCCCCAGAAGCAAGCAGGTTTTATCCTTGTTTTCTCAGATGAGTTGATAATAAATCTACTTGCGGGATATTTCTTTATTTACTTTGCATAGCCTGTCTTAAAGACTCTCTCAGCCAGACTGGTGGTGCTAGCGGGCAAGCACTTTCAATTATACTTCTGATTGGATAGGATCCAGTAACACCGCTAGGTTTAAAGATCAGGCTTTTAGTTCCTTTAACAACGGGCTTTTCTTCCTTTCCTCCCTTTGGCGGCTCGTAAACAGGATAAGGATTGATAGTGTATCCATAGCCAGAAGTTGGTTTGAATGGAAGTAGGATTTTCTTTTCCTGTTTTCCAGGAGTTTCTGAGTCAGTGATCGGTAATTTAGAAAGACCCGCAAATTGATTAAAGTATTCTTGGGAAGTCGACGTGGATATGAATGGCTTCGAGCCTACCATCTTTTTCTTATTCTCAGATTTGCTTTGCTGTAATTAATAGAGACTTACTCTTTCTGCTAGCAATGGCCCGTCATAAGGATCACTTTGATATTGATATGACTTTCCAATTGTTACATTACAGTAGCCTGGATTAGATTATTGTACCATAGCCAGAGCCCTTCTTTGCTGGTGAAGTATAAAAGTTTTTAAGCTCTGGATGTTTCTTTTCGTGGGGAACTGGCTTCAGCGGTAATTCGAATTTTTTGTTCTTGATTGGCCATTGTTGCTCTATGGTGCCCCAGTGACTGCCTTTTCCAGATCTATATTACAAATCAAATACGGTTTCGGAGGCACACTTGATGGTTTGAATGGTTCGGTAGTAATGTTCTTTTCTTTTGCTTTGATTCTCCATCTTCTTCGAAGCGCGACCAAGTCTGTATACGGTTCATTTTCAAATAATCGAACGAATGATTGATCAAAGTACGCATCCTTAGAGTCATGCCCATGCCTAGGTGGTGAAGTGAGGAATTGCTTCCCATTTGCTCTATAATCCAATGTTGATGCCCCTTTCTTTGCCTGGTATGGTTCACCAACCGAAATGTAATTTGGTTCACTAAAGATACCCATTCGCGTTAGATCTGATCTTCCATAGTGAAATCCGCTTAGTTCTTGTTTGCCCATGTTTTTTTGTGGAAGTAGTTTTTGTTTATGTTTGCATAGCTTGTTTAGATGGTAAACAAATGCCAAGCACCGGCATCGCAGCCTTCTACTGCGCTCTTGATTACCACTCTATATGTGACAAGGAAATTAAATCAGATTTTTGGCGTTGGGCTTTTTGACTTTTCGTTTATTTTGGAATGCTGCTGTACTTTTTCGCTTGCGCAACAACAGCATTTGGACCGCTGCTATCGATTTTATTCTTTTACATTAGCAAGCAGCCTCGCCTTATATTATTGGCGATGTCGAGCGCTTTTATTTGGATTTTGACGATTCTATTAATCTCTGGAATATACTATTTCTTTACATCATTAACTGGATTAATAATTGTGTCTGGAATAATTCAAGAAGCAAGTAGAATCGGGTCATTTTATGTTTTGGGGCTGATGAATGAAAAGCTCAATCAGATATCGGATAACCCAAAGGCAGCAGTAACAGCATTATTAACAAAAGCACAACTTTCTGGAGCACTCTTTTTCAATGGGATATGGCGTAGCAGTAATTAGTGCGTTGATTCATTACATCAATCCCCTCGCGCAGACAACTGGACCAGGAACCTTAATGTGTAAATCATGCCCTTCTGTAGATCTGTTTTATGTTGGCGCACTGGAAACTATGCTATTTGCTGGTTTGAATATAACTTGGGGAATTATAACTTTTCATGGTGGAAATTTGCTAACATTAGGAATGAAAACAAAATCGTATGCTTATGTAGTATGGACTGTTATTACTCACTTGGGGGCCTCATTTGCTACGCTGCTTGTAGGTTCTTCTGTATCTCTAGGATGTGTTTATAGCTTGGGAACGCTATTGGGATTGTTGGTTATCAATTTTGGTATTTGTCAGACATTTGCAAAAGTCAAAAATGATTAGCAAACCTTGGGAATATTTAGTCCGCGCAACCTAATTGTGCTGGACAATTCATTAATAAAAGCTGTTAAAGGTGTTACTGAGAATTTTTCAAGCAACTAGACTTTGATGTCTGAATTCAGAGTCACGTCATTCAAAGAAAACAAAACTCTCTGCTTTTAAATGTACTCTAGAGCAGAACGAAAATTTCTCGCACCGGAGAAGGATCAGGCGAATCCAAATTTAGGACCAGGATGCTACGCAACAGATGAGGAAGTTCTATTTGCAGGGAAGTTAGTTGGCACTGGAGGGTAAATATAGTCTAAATCAAGCTATGCTCCATTCTCATCTCTCACACCAAGAGAGTCTTACTTTGATAACATAGTAAACAAGGGACCTCCTCCAGGGAATTACAATGTGAGTTTGGGAATAGATTTGACACACAAAAAGGAAGGGGGAATTATTTTTGGACGGTCAAAGACACAGCGCTTTAAAAAGGATACAAATGACAGTCCAGGTAATTACCACTGAATATTAGGCCCTGGAGCATATCTAATTAGCTCTGAAGCAAAATCACGAAAACAGGAACAACATGCCAGAAAACAAAAGAAAAACATGCTTCAGCTTGCACTTAGTCAAAAGCCTGTTGTTCACAGAAATAACTCACAATTAAAAGTCAATATAGGGTCACTGCAAAATCTTGAAGAGGAAGAGGAAGAAGAAATCGACTCTGTCAAACCAGAGAGGGCATTAGAAAGTGGCCCTACTGGCCGCTCAATGGCAATCATGTCTAGAGACGGCAAGAAACTGACTAGTGAAAAAGTTCGGTTCACAAGAACAAATAGTTTGTCTTGGAGAAGAAAATATGTTCCACCATCAATTCCGAAAGGGAACACAGTATATGGATACCAAGAAAACCAGGAGGGAGAATTAGAACCTAGGAAGCCTCCTAAAATGCGAAAGGAAGAAGCACCTGCATATCTGTTCTCTTTTGCAGAAAAAAGCAAACACGAGCATCGAGGATACGGATTTTCTAAACAACGCGAAAGACTGAGTTTCGCTATATTCGACAACCCTGCGCCAAATTATTATGATCCTGAACTTGGAGAAAAATACCTAGCACCGAAAACAAAGTGCTTGAACCCTGCCGTAATGACACTGGCTCCTAGTACTCGAATTACAGATGAAATAATATCCAACTGTTTGAAAAAGGTGCTGGCCCTTTAATTTAGGGAATCCCAGGCCCTGGATCTTACGACATTAAAGCTCCTCTCGCTGAAAAGCTAAAGGAACCAAGAAATAGATTTAGATTAGGGGCCAAGTCAAACACAAACCCATACATCAATCCAGAATTGATAAAGATACCAGGACCGGGTGCATACTTTCCAGAAACGCCTGTGGAAAAACCTCAATCGAAAAAACAAAAGCCTTTTGGATCGACTTCTAAAAGATTTCAATCTGATGATAATCCTTCAAAAGAAACTCCAGCTGTCGGTTCCTATGAGATCGATGAAGTATATCAATTTTGATCTAGATAAACAGTATATATCATAATACAAAAAAACGAAGCGTGATTTATGCAGGTCAGCCAGTAGCTGCATTTGGGTCGATATCTAATCGATTTGTACAGTCAAAGCCAGTAATTAACTTTAATTCTAGCCCTCCCAACCAGGCCCTGGTACATATGATTTCGTAAATGCAAAGAATCCAATGAAAGTTCAGGGAACTGCAAATGACAGGTCCAGACTACAAAGCAGAATTCAAAGGCTGGCTACCAAGGGGCCAACTGTCTTGAAGTTGGGTCAGACACAGTTCTTGAGTTCTAATTTCCATGTACCAGTGTTTGGCTCACAAACTACAAGGTTTGATGATGCAGTTGCAGGTTATTCAATACTAAAAAAGATCTCCCGCCTCCTGGCGCATATGAGCTTTCTGAAGCATTTGACCATCTAAAAATGAAAGGTAGAGTCAGTCCAACAGGAATGTTGGCAAGTCAGAGCAAGCGAGAAGTCTTCAAAGGTAAAGACTTTTAACCCAGTTTCTCAAAAAACTCCTGCTCCTGGCCAATATAATCCTGAACTACCAGACAAGAAACCGCTTCATCAAAAAGCTGGGCCATTCCTTTCTACAGTAATTGGCCATAACATTTAGGAAATCCGATTCAATGAACGCTATGAACAAGTTCCAGGGCCAGGGTCATACCTTATTGAAGACTATGAGAATTCGTTGGTAAAGAAGACTCACAATGTTACTTTAAAAGAGCAAGAACCAGTAAGCCAACGGTCAGTAAAGGCTTGAGGTGCAGCCTATTATATACTGTATTAATTCAAATGAATATATTTCCGTTTTGATTGCACTTTCCGCTTTGTATCCCACGGCTTGGTCAAATGATTGCCAAAACGTTTCAGGAAAATAATGTTTCCTACCGTCTTTACTAAACTGAAGCCATCGGATTCCTTATCTTGACGATTAAAAATTACCATCGAGGTTCAGCAGTTCATTTTGGTCTCATTTTCATTTACCCCAAAACACTTGCATCGGATTTTTTTCTTTTTCTTTTGGCGCCTGACTGTCTGAATAATGATGAGTAAGGATTAGATGCCAGAGGTTTTCTATTTAAGCCCGTTAAAAATTATTGAATTTCAATGGAAAAAGAACCTATATTACACCACGATGATCCTGGAACGAAAAGAAAACTGGAGTCAAGACATTTGACAATGATTGCCATTGCTGGTACAATTGGAACTGGGCTATTTCTAAAATCTGGAGATGTGATTGCACACGCTGGTGCCATCGGTGCACTGACGGCTTATATTATGGCGGGTATATCAGTGTTTTCGGTAGTAATGTCACTGGGTGAAATGGCAACAATGATACCTATATCTGGATCTTTTAATGAATACGCAGCCAGATTTATTGATCCTGCACTAGGGTTTGCTGGTGGATGGATGTATTGGCTACAGTGGTTGCTAACCTTTCCAGCAGAGATCCAAGCTGCTGCAGGGTTTATCTCTCACTGGATTCCAACTAGTCGTGTCAGCCCGTGGATTTGGTTTTTCTTGATGATGGGACTGCTAACGTTTATCAATCTGATTGCCGTTAATGGATTTGGTGAATTTGAATACTGGCTTTCATTTATCAAGATATTTGCAATCGTATTTTTCATCATCACAGCAACTGTAATTATAACAAGAGATCATTATGGCTTCAGTACTTGGTCAGACGGTGGAGGTGCCTTCTTGAACGGCCCTGTTGGAATCGGAGGAGCTTTAGTTAGTGCAGCCTTTGCATTTGGAGGAACTGAATTAGTAGGAATTACAGCAGGAGAAGCAAACAATCCTGGAGTTGCAGTACCAAAATCAATCAAAGGAACGTTTTGGAGGATTGCCATATTTTACTTTCTCTCAATCTTTTTGATTGGATTGATCTTACCAGCGTCATATCTGCATGAAATATCGGGAGAAAACGGACTCAACAAATCACCTTTTGTTTTTACTTTGGCACATGCTGGAATGGCATTTGCTCCGGATCTAATTAATTTTGTTGGTCTTGTTGCTGTGACTTCGGCAGCCAATTCTTCAATCTATGCTTGCTCTAGGACCATGATGGCACAGTGCCAAGCTGGAAGAGGTCCGAAATTCTTATCTAAAACCAATTCGCGTGGAATTCCATTTATCCAAGCCATTTTGGTCTCAATACTCGGGTTGGTTGTCTTGACGACTACATTTATTAAGGTTTCGGATGCTGAAGCTGCTGCTGGTCATTCTCCTTTTGATTTACTAGTTAATTGCATTGGCGCTTGTATCTTGATGACATGGACAATAATAGCAGTCACGCATATACGATTTAGAGCAGCATTAAAGGAGCAAGGCATTCCATTGTCAGATCTAATCTATGTATCTCCAGTTGGGGTATATGGCGACTATCTTTCTATTGTGATCAACTTGATATCCTTGTTCTTTTCAGGAAGCGCAGATTTATTCCTTGGAGCACAATTCAACACTTTAGACTTTTTAGATGCATATTTGATCTTAATCATCTACCCAGTTCTATTCTTTGGTTATAAATGGTACGCCAAGAGCGCCATCATTCCACTCGCAAAAGTAGATTTAGTTACTGGGGTACAGTTGAAGAAAAATTTGGAAGCAGAAAGACAAGAGAAACAAGAGCTGTGGAGAAAGATTGTTGGAATTATTGCATAAATATTTATAAATCAATAAATTTATTCAAAAGATTGTTACCTGAATACCATCAATATTGTCTCTTCCATTTCCACCCAATTGGAAGTTCAAGTTCTGACTCAAGTCAACTTGTGATGTGCCTCCATTACCGGGTCCACGGTTCTGAAAGATTCGGTCTTGGGCAACACCCATTGCTGTTTTGCCAGTTTTGGGGTTGAATAACTTTATAGCTCTACCACAAACAGGGGTTTTTACTCCATTGTTAAATGTGCCAAAGTGGGCATCATCCAACCCAACAATATTGCTGTCCAGACCATTTGCACCACACTGTGTAATTTTACCACCAGGATCGATCCCACCACCTTGAGTTACTTTGCAACTTGCTGCTGATCGAATACAAGCGTCATCCCGGATTGTTGAAAGAGCAACAAATGTTCCAGTAAGAGAGTAAAAGTCGAATTTTTCGACAAATTGGCCTTTGCTGCCAGACTGAGAACTGGCAGAAGATGGAGAGTTACCTCTGGATGGATTGATTACTTGCACTTGAATATTTGGCAGATTATCTTTTCCATTTCCTCCTAATGCTCGATTAAGACCTGGCGCCAAGTCGACCTGATTGGAACCTCCAGCATGACCTGGCCCAGGATTAGTGCCGATTCTGTCATGAGCAACCCCAAATACTGTCTTGCCAGTAGCTGGATTGAACAGCTTTACAGATTTGCCACAAATAGGGGATTTAATACCATTTTGTTGTGTGCCAAAGTGTGCAGAATCTAAACTTACAAGAGTACTTTCAGTACCACTAGTGCCGCATTGTGTTTGACCTGACCCAGTGTTTAAATTCCTTACAGTTGCCATTGAAGCAGTAAATGCGCCAGAGAGATCTTTGAAATTATAAGAATCTGCATATACAGAGAGTAGTAGTGTGAACAACATAATCCTCACTGTTGTCATTCTGATTATTTATATTTAAGGATGGGCTCTACCTTTGCAATCTAATCACAGATGGAAAAACATTTAAAAAGTCAAGTTGACAGGTAACTTTAGCATGGCAATCAATAACCTCCGACAGTGTATAATTTTGGATGGAAAACACATAGCATTTGGTTTAGAAGGAGTGAAAGAACAATTGGAATTCTGCCTCCAGTAGGCTTTGTCTACCGCAAGCAAAGACCGCATGCATTAGCGTGAAGTCATTGTACAACAGATGATTATCTTCCCAACACCGTCTTTATTGCCCAATTACAGATTTCAAAAGCAACAAGGCTTCGTAATCCCTTTTTAGCCCATCAACGCTTTCTCTAACAGTGTCCAAATCAATCTTGTTTTCTCCCAACAGTTCAATTTCTACCTGTACGGCACCAATCTGGCCTACGTAGTAGTTATACAGCCCCACAACTTCCTGCTCAACTTGATGTAGTTCGTCAAGCCTTTGTTTAGCCAATTCAGCTTCGTTTTTACTAGCACCTGATTGAACTATCAGTTGCTCAAGCTCATTTTGAAGCTCTTGGATGGATTTGTTTGAAGATTGACCAACGTCTCTCACATTTGCTTGATTAACAAATAAATACTTGAAGGTCTAGTATACACATTGTCAGATATCACTGGCTCTTTCAAGAATTCCTCCTTCACAGATAAAGGGAGACCAGTGGGGATTTGCTTTCCTCTCCTCCTGCTCGTCAAAATATGCATAAAGTATACAAATTGGATTTTCTGGATCCTCTGTTCAAATCGGATGTCTACTAATTGCCATATTTGAATAAACTCTTGGGTGCTAATGCGAGAAGTTTGAAATAGTGGATCCAGGTCCTGCAAAGTGACAATGTCCTGTTTACTGTATTTGTTGAACTGGGTTTCGTACGAAAATCTATCTGCTGGGGAGAGATACCAGTCGAACGACATTTGAGATTCAAAAAACTAATTTGGTGGCTTTGAGTTTTGAGGACAAGGATAAATAAGAGGGAAATTACAAGCAACGTACGGCTGAGCTACTGGTTGATTTCCAAGCATGAATTTTAAATCTGTTGTCTCTGCGCTTGGTCCAAAGAATTTCCACACCGGGTCCAAGATTTGCATAATTTCATGCTGCAATAATTCAGGATCAATAAATATGAGTTGGTATTTCATCATTTATGAGAATCCAGATTTTTCTTTTTGTTGCTTCAATCGAAATGAACTACTCACAAAGGGAGCTCACGCACAAAGATTTGTATGAGATACTGGAGGCTAGCAAGTACAAGAACGAGTTGAATCTGAGTTTTACAAATATATCACAATTGCTCCATACAGTGGAAGAGGATGATGATTGGAGCGATGTTGATACCGATAATCATACACCAGAAGAGGATGAAACAGTTCAGGAATTACCGCTTAATATCAAAAAGACATTTTTTGCAATTTTAAGGAACATTAAAACGCTTAATCTTGATGGAAATAACATTAGTTCAAGTCTACACATGATCCTACCACATATGAAGAATATCCGATCCTTGTCTTTACGCAACAACGGAATATCCGCCGCTAATATCATAGAATTGCTGACAGCTGTTTCAAATTCGAATATTGAAGAGTTGTACTTGTCTCAAAATAATCTGATGGATGCCGGAGCGGCAATACTAGCAAACAATATTCCCAAGAGCTTGAAACTGCTACACCTTTCTTACAACATTATTGGCTTGAAAGGCGCTGATGCTCTAGCGCGTAAACTCAAAAACAACAGGACTTTGGAGTCATTTTCGATAATGGACAATCCAATCAACATGGAAGGAATCTTTCGATTGTTTGAGGCATTCAAGACGATGCGATTGAATACCCTAATTGTTGGCTTTACCAATCGATTCCAGAATGTTTCGATACCATACACTAAAGAAGAACTGGAGGGATATGAGATGATCAATACAAAGACATTCGAAGAGATTGTGGCGGAATATTTAAAAGAAACCACACTAAAGGCACTTGTTGTATTTGGATTAAAGTCAGTTAGGTTAGTGCTCGAATCGTTACACAATAATTTTCTATTGGACTCTTTATCTATCCTCAACGCACATCCAGATAATACATTTAATCAAGAGTACGGTTGTATAGAAGAACTAGCGAAGCGGAATATCACAATAACGACTCTATTGATAGACAGGGTTACTCGCTACTTGGATGAATTTGGTAGCAGAAACAAGATGATCCAACACCGCAAACAGCAGATATTCAAGGATATTTTGACCGTAAGACGAAATTTGTTTATTATGAATGAACTACCAATCGAGCTACACTATCACGTAGTTCAAGTCATGTGCCAGTATTTTAGTAGTGCAGAAATCAAGCTAATTGTTGGTAGACTGGTACGAAGAGAAAGTTTGGGGGTTTGCATGAAGTTGAGGGATTATCTGTTGTATTGCATTGAGAATAAATAAGTAGCAAATAATTCAGAAGCGAATAAACATATTCTTGCTGAGAGGATGCATTTGGTTCACTCGATAATGTTTGTCCAAAACTCGAAATCTAGAATGCAGGTTGAACTGGACCCCATTCAACACCTGGACATTTACAACTCGATTAAATCAATCCTCAGTCTAAAGAAAGAGTAATTGATCGCTAATAGAGAACATTATCATTACGAACGCAGTATGAGTCAAAAGAAAAGCTTGAGAATAGACTACAGTCATTACTACGGGAAAATCATGATTTGCTGGTAGAATTAAATAAAAAGAAAAAGTTGTTGAAGGAGCAGAATTTAAAGGAGCATGAGGATACACTCTTGCAGCATGTAGAATACGGAAAGAAGCTTCAACTTGATCTAAAAGAAATGCTGATTGACCTGCGATTGAATGAGTACGAACTGGATGTACTCGACAGACTTGAATTTCAAGCGCATCAGGTTCAGGTACTCTATTCATTAACAAGTTTTCTGTTTGGTGGTATATAGCGAGTACAGTAATGTTTGCGACAGCAATAAAAATTCTTTTCTTTTAATATATAATGGAGTTGAAAAAGCTATTTCCAGAGTTGGAGATTTTAGAGATAGAGAGAGTATGTACATTGTGGAGCGGGTATGGTAACATCTACAGAATTTACCTGCGGAACAGGACTTTGATTTGCAAGCATATCGACCCACCACATGACAGCTCTGTATCGCATCTACGGAAACTAAAGTCTTACCAAACAGAGCTTGCATTTTATCAGCTTGAAAAGCCAGACCATCCACCAATACCACAGTATATTTCGTCACCAAAACCAAATTGCTACCTGCTTTCAGACATATCTACAGAATATCCAACTACCTATGGGGACTTGACCAACACACAATTAAAACAAGTTTTGACTTGGCTTGCTTCATTTCATTCGTATTGGTGCCAAAAAATACCATTCCAACATAAAGGAAGCTACTGGTATGTTGACACAAGGTTAGAAGAACTATCTCGAATGAAGAACAAGAAGCTCTGTTCAGTTGCTCACAGGATTGATCAAAAAATCCACTCTTCCAAATTCAAGACTTTAATCCACGGAGACATGAAGTCTGAAAACATCCAGTTCAACAAAGATTTGTGTGTTGTATATGACTTCCAATACGTAGGTGCTGGGCTCGGGGCTCAAGATGTGTGTTACTTGATTGCATCTAGTGCTAGGGACACCAGTAGTGTAGATGACCTGCTGAAATATTACCATCAACGGCTTACTATTGCCAACTATTCTTTTCATGAATTTGTCCAAGATTTTGACTTGTGTTTGCTCGACTATGTCCGGTTCATGGATGGTTGGGGCTACTGGGGCAATTCGCGGTGGGCAATCAAAAGAACACAGCAGCTACTAGATAGCTTGATGAACTAGTCAGTTCAAGCTCCTACCAGACGCTTGGGTTATTAATACACAAAACACGTTGGGCTTTAGCATTCTCGCCAATTAAAAAAGAGTCCACCATAGTAATAATGCACACTCAATACTATTGAATTAGGACGAAATGTAATATATTCGGTGCTAGTTCTCAATAATTAGGTGATTAGGGTTAAGCCTAGTCACGTGTTGGAAAGTGATTGGCCTATTTTTTTTCTTCCGCTACTTTTTCAAGTTCAAACAGTTTTTTCTCTTTACTTTCAACATGGCTGAAGAAGAACATGAAGATTTCTCCAACACCGCTGCCTCTGGAGCATCCCTTACTTACCCAATGCAAGTAATATTAAAGTTAATGTAGTGTTCCGCATTGAGAAAGAACGGATATGTCGTTATTAAAGGTCGTCCTTGCAAAATCGTCGACATGTCTACTTCCAAAACCGGAAAGCACGGTCACGCTAAAGTTCACTTGGTCGCCATTGATGTAGATTTGTTTTTAATTTAGATCTTCACCAACAAGAAACTTGAAGATTTATCTCCATCCACTCACAACATGGATGTTCCAAACGTTCGCAAGAACGAATATCCACTTTTGGATATCGACGAAGGATTCTTCTCTTTGATGCAAGATGACGGATCTACCAAGGATGATGTCAAGGTTCCTGATAACGAGCTTGGAAGAAAGATCGAAGAAGATTTTGCTGCAGGAAAGGAATTGTTGGTTTCTGTTACTTCTTCCATGGGTGAAGAACACTGCCTTGGATACAAGGAAGCCCCAAAATAAATAAAACGCAAATTTGCATATTGTCACAAATACATTTAAAGTTTTTACAATTCTAAAATGTGGATCTTGAAAGGAGAAGCCATGAGCTACAATCTCCCACAAGGACAAACGATCCTAGGTAACTGCTAGTAATTCCAGGTAGAAAAGACTGTCCTATCAGCATAAATGATAAATCGCTATCCAGAAAGCACTGTGAATTTCATGCTGATATTGATGAACTGCGAATTACAGATTTGAAATCAAAGTATGGATTGCAAGTCAACGGCCAAAAGACAGAATCAGCAGTGTTGAAAAACATGGATAAAGTTGTAATTGGTGGTTACGGACTTGCTTTCAAAGTTATCCACAACAAACTATCTATTTGTTTCTCTCAAATCCCATCAAAAGAAAAGCAAGAATTGACCGCAATAGCTACTCAGAAATGTATTTCAATTACAAATGATATTTATAAAGCGGATTTATTATTGATCAATAGTATCACTACAACCGAAAAAGTTTTGTTGGCTCTGATACGACCCATACCAATTATATCCAGCCACTAGTTAAATGCTCTTTCTATTACGGAATATCCAGAGTACGAACTGTATTTACCATTGCGGACTGGTTACGAGAATATCGATTTTAGTCCAAAAAGTCTTCGAAAAAATATCTTGCAAGGAAAGACATTCTATTTCAAAACAAGCGAACTAGTAACTTTTTGCTAATGCTAGTATAATTCATGCAAGAATATTGTAGTGAACACTGGGGGAAAGAGTGTATTGAACGCGAAACCTACACCTTATGACGACAATGAGTATGTGGTTGTTCCAGAAGGTGATAGTGAGCCATATGCGTTGGAAATCAATGACCTGTCCAAAGCGATTATGGCTGTCAATGCAAACTTTGTTCTTCGAAATATGCCTGCTGTGCAATTGGATTCAATCTCTAAAACCTGCACACAAAATCAATTCAATACCACAAATATCTCAGATCCAGAGTCTTTAGGATTAAATCAATCATTATCTCCTTTAGAAGCGGTGGAGCATGAAGGAATACTTTCGAGAACGAAACTCTTGCTTAGTGAACAGCTTGAAAGTAATCACCGGAATACCCAAGGAGAATCTATAATTCAAAAAGCACTAACGCAAATGCCAGAAACTGCTACAAATTTTGACGATTTTATGGATGATTTATTCGATTTAGGAACTGGAAATCAAATTTCGGAGGAGAATGAACCTGTTTTCAAAGTACCTGGAGAAACAAATGAAAACAGTGTTTTAGATTTATTTGATGTTCCAGTAAAGCAGGAACCTGGTTATACCCAAACGCAGATAGAAGTGGAAGAAACAAGAGATTCTTTGGATAATCATACCAGACTTTCCAATACAATCGAAAATAGTCTTTTAGAGCCTTCCGTTAAATTTGAAAATTCTGTTAACGAAATCAGCCAAAGTGTCAATCAGAGCTATTCCTTAAATAATAGTCTGCATGAAATGGATCACATTCAAGTAAAGAATGAACCTATTGCCACTCAATATGAAGGCCAGCTTCCATCGCAACTCGATTTAAATTATACATCGCAGCTTGATCCAGGTGATCTGCCAATCATACCACAATCTGAAGCAGAACCTGAAATGGTAGAGTATATCCTTCCATCAAAGAGACCCCAATCACAACAAATTGTTTTGCCAGAGGAAGAAGAGTCACAGATGGAATTAGATCCAAAAGTGATTGTTGAATTTACCGGTCTGGTAAAGAAAGATTATCGTCCCCAGACTAATTTTAAAAGATTCAAATCAAAGACGAGACAGATCACTGTTCCATTAAAAGTAGCCCTGATTACTTCAAAGAAAGGTTTTCATTTTGATGACTAGTGTAAAATAAATGACATTTGAGACTTTATTATGAATCTTCAACTTCACCTATTTGCACAAAGTCTCCCCCGACATTTTCCTTCCATAAAGTGACTTTGTTGTCGCCAGAAGACACTGCCAAGATATTACCAGCGAGGGACCAACTTACTCTCCATACAACATCTGGGAACGGTTCAGGCTTTAGGTATTTCTTGTTCCATTTGCCGTCCTTTCCATCTTTGGTCCAAATGATTACAGTCTTGTCCTGGAGTCAGTTTAAATTACTTGAGAACAACTTGCAAGGTATACTCTAGGTAAACCAACACTGGGAGCAAATGCAACATCCCTCACCCAATCTGAATGACCTTCGAGAACAACATCTTCTTTCCAAACACCATCTTCTTCCTTCCATATTTTGACCAGGTTATCACATCCTCCAGATGCAAAGCATTTTACTTTGCTGAAAACATCAGTTAATGCTGGTGCCCATGAAACAGCATTTACACCAATTGAATGTGCATTGATTGTATGAGTCTCCCATGTGCCATCTTCTTTGTACGTCAATAGTGAGACTTTTCCATCTGAAGATCCACAGCACAAAATCAATCCATATTCATGGGGTGCCCATCCAATTGAGTTTACTGGATTAAACAAACAGTACCTGATGCAGAGTGACCGGTGTGTTCCTTGATTTTAGTCCATCCATTGTTGTCTTTCCAAATGAATACCTTGGAATCGTAGGAGCAGCTGGCAAGAATATTTCCAAACTTTGGATGTGCCCAGCAAACTTGCCAAACAGGTCCTTCATGCCCTTGTAAAGTTGCAGCAAGACTGTGTGATTCTCCTTCAACATTGAATATCTTGATTGATCTATCCGATGAACAGGTCGCTAATTTCTTTCCGTAATAATCCATCTGAGCATCGTGAATTAAATCTACATGCTGTGTGTCGAATATATTATTAGTAGTTGTTGCAACCTGGGTTATTCGCAACTTACCATTTTGCAGATTGAAAAAAGCAAGAATGCCACGACTGCGATTTACATTGGAGTTTGAGTAGCAAGCAGATTCGACATTTCATAATCTCATCGCACCTACACGGCGGGTTACATATGGACCCAGTGTATCTATTCCATTAGTATCTTTATTTTCCATTGTTCCCAGTAGTATATATTTCCAGAATGTTTACATTTTCCCTGCGAACACAACATGAAATTGAACTATTTCAGATTAAAAGAAAGGCAATTGAAGCGTAAAGACACTGCTGCTTTTTGGAAGGAAGACAGTTCGCAGAACTTGTCGACGTCAAACATTACCTTAGAGAATGATGGTAGAGCTGCTACGCCCAAAAGAAGAACCTCTCTAGACCTTCTACTGTCATTATTTGTTACCCAATAAACTGCTTTGTTTCTAACTAGAATCTTTGTTAAAAATATGCAATCAAAACTTTATTCCTTGGTTAAATAGCAAGTAGAGTTGTATCCGTTTGGATATTCGTCAACCAGACACTTGTATCCGTCAGTACAATCCGGGATACACGTACTGGTGGAATTTCTGCTTGTGCTAGCACATACTGCAGAAGTACAACCAAGGACAGTAGTGACATATACACACTCAAAGCCGTCCGCACAATCAGGGCAGAATATTTGTAACCTTGGACAACTGCTAAATTTGCAATATGTATCTATACACCCACCTTTCTTTGTATGTTGAATGCAAGTAGATAGTGGTGAGCAATTATCACAAGTAGAATTTGTGTTGTGGCATGTATAATTTCCAATTGTAAAATTGGCGGTTGAGATAGGCGGGTGAGACGAAATAACTTGGGTTACATTTGTATCATTTCCGATAACAGTAGTGTTCAACTTTGAGTGCCATGGAGCCGCATTCATAACACCGACGACAGAAAGTAATTGTATAGTAAATAATCTCATAGTATACGAGAAACGCGTTAGTTTGTTGACAAAGATTCTTACTCATCAATCGGAGGTTTATGCAGTGACGTGAATAGTAACTTGTGTGTATGGGCACAAGTAACTAGAGTAATTTCAAGCGTTCCGAGGGTAAAGATCCCCATGGTGCTTGGTCATCTAAACTGAAAGTAAGAAATCTTTATTGATAGTCAATGCCGTCAAGGGTAACCAATGCACAAGGAGCAAATTTCTACAGGTGGCAGGAACATCCAGACAGATATTCATTGTTGGAACAAAAGTGATTGAAGCTGATTGTTGTTATAATGTTTTTATTAATTCCAAACATATCCTGATGTTTTGACGTTTAGAACGTCTAACTTTACCTGTTCAACTAGTTCATTTCCAGCACCAGCAGTTATTAGCAAAGGTGAAAAGTGTTCAGTAGCATTCACAGGATGACATTGTTTAGCACCACTAAATTCCTTCCATTTTGTCAACGCTGCAACTCTTTCTTCCGGTGGTAACGCAGCAACCTTTAGCAATTGTTCTTCAAAAGCTCTGTTTCCTTTTGCGATAGCATCTGTACTATTGAAAAATCCATGCATGTTGTGAAATGAGAATCCAGAACCAACAATTGCTACATTTTCTTTGAGTAAAGGAGATAGCGCTTTGCCCATATTAAGAAGCTCAGTCGCATCTTGGCTTTGCAAAACGGATAACTGAACGATTGGAATATCTGCATCAGGAGCCACTAGCATCATTGGGATAAAAACTCCGTGATCCCATCCTCTCTTTGTATCAATTTCAGGTTTAAATCCAGCTTTAGATAGTAACTGGTGTACTTTTTCTGCAACTGTTGGTGCCCCAGGTGCATTGTATTGGATCTTGTAGGCTTCGGATGGAAATCCATAGTAATCATAAAGCAGACTATGTTTGGCAGCTCCGGATATAATTGGATTCTTTGTTTCCCAATGTGCTGTAACAAGGACGATCGCAGATGGTTTTCCAATCCATTCTCTAGCTTTTCCAGTCAAGAATTCGACAAGTGATGCATGTAGCGGATCTCCTAAAACTGGCATAGGACCACCGCCGTGAGGAAGAAATATCGATTTTGCCATTATAATTTTAACTTTGATCGGATATCCTTTTATACAACCTTTCGGCGATTTTTGTCGGATATTCTGAAAAAACCCGCCAATAGATTTTTCCACTCTTTGTTGCATTAAGATGCCATGAGTCTGGATTACTCAACATTCAATAGTGAGACTGTAGAGTTGAATTGGTTGGCTGTAGTCAAATTTTAGTGTGTAATGTTCAGTTTTCTGTTGTCAAAAATCCGGATAAAATTTCCACAAAGACTGACACAAAAGATTCATTTCAAAATTAAGTCTTTTATAAAACATTGTTAGGACATAGTACAGTTAGGCATCCCTGCGGAGTAGTTTGAGTGGTGCAATCTGGTGTCCCACATAGGGCTTTGCAGTCCAAAACCAAAGTAGGACACCTGAACCTTGGATGGAGGATACACTTTTGTTCGGGGCAATTTGTGACCTTGTTTGCTACAACTTGGCATGTAGAGAATGGGCCGCAGCTTAAATTACAGGTATCAGGCAATTCGGGGCACAAGTTGACATCTTGTGGGATTGACACAGCAGCAATAGCAGGAATACTTAATACAACTGAGGATTTCATTTTAGTTGGGTCTACTACGAGAGCATTTTTATATTGAAATTCATCATTAGTAATCCTTCCTAAAATATTTGGATTACTCATCATTTCAAAATGTGCTCATTCAGGTATAGCCATAGCCTGCCAAATTGGGTAAACTGACAATCTTGACTCAATTTCATATCTGTGCTTCAAGTGTTTCCCTGGCAGATAAATGGAGTTTCAAAGTCCACAAGATGCCTTGTAAATACTAACTGTACACAGAACTATAAGTGCATTAAGCAACAAAGAATGAGCCACACAGTATTTGGAATATCCTGATTACTAAGAGTGACAATCGCTCAGGACTGACTTGTACGAGGCTGTCCTTTCGTTGAATGAAAGGTATTATGATTCACTTTAAATCAATGCCAAACCCTATAAATAGGATTAAACCAAAGAAATGCCATCAACTCTGACATGAAATCTACTACTGTATTGCTAATCACTTCTGTCCTTGCTTCTGCGATTCCATCTTTGAACAACTGCCCCGATGCGCCAACAGCTTGTAATTCCACCTGTAGCGCATATGCTCCTTGCACGCTGGTTACCGATGAAGACACTGGCTGCCAGACTAGAAGATGTGTTCTCAACCCACGATACAGGTGTCCTACTTTGGTTCTGGATTGCCAAGCACTATGCGGTTTCCCAATATGCTTTACTCAAAAAACTCCTGAAGGATGTCTATCAGTCATATGCCCTCAAGATATCGTCTAATAAATTATTTATATTTTTTGACATGGGATCTGAATTTGTAGTTCCACAGCAGAAACAAAGAAAGCCTAATGAATTCCCTCCACTGCCATACAACGATCCAACTTGGGCGGGAGAGCCTAAAAATGATTATTATTTCGAAGTTATCAAGCAAGGATCTGTTCTGGGCAAATCAGGAAGAATTTCAACATCCAAAGTAGTTGTCGGTATTTGAAATAGTAATTGCAGGGAGGTTGCCGGTATGCGATATAGAGTTGGAGCATCCTTCAGTATCTAGATATCATGCAGTATTTCAATTCAAGGATGACGGTAATACTTTAATAATCAAGGAAAATGTTTCCTGTATGACTTGGGATCAAGCCATGGAACGTTTCTCAATAAATCCCAGATAGAGCCAAAGAAATATATTCGGATAAACGTTGGAGATATGATTAGATTTGGAGCATCTTCCAGGATATACATCTTTCAAGGACCTGAAGAAATGGTTCAGCCAATAGTTAAACCTAAAGAAGAAAAAATTGAAGTGTCGTGGTATTTAAATGCTTATCAAGGGGTTTCAAAGAAGATGCATATGAAGGAGACGAATGGGGAGCAAATAGTATTCACCTAGGTATTTGTTTTCTAACGATAGAGCCTATTGATAGATCACTAATAGATGACAACGCGTATTATTATAAAGATCCAAAAAAATCTCTCAAGGTGTTTTTGGACAATAATGATGCTGAAATGGAAATCACTTTTACTGAAGACGATGACGATGACGAGCCTTTGAAATATATCGCGAAATTAGAGATAACCGGATTACAGGGACCATTTGAAGCCTCTGGAAGAGGAAAGAAAAAAGGGTCTGCTGAAAGAGATGCTTGTCTTGAGGCTTGTGCAAAGTTGGATCGAATGGGTATTTTAAAAGTTAAAGCTGTTCATGAAACAGCAGCAGAAAAGATCAAACGATTAAATAAAGTATATGGAGACGATGAAGAAGACGAAGATTTGTATGATAGAACTGAAGGTAATATTATTTGTAACCTAGATGCAAAGAAAGAATTAAAGAATCAAGTGCTGACATTTGAATCGCTCTCAGAGAAAAAGCATGCGCTAGAACTGTCAATTCGCAAAATTGAAAAAGAGTTGAATCTTACTGGTAATTACTATTGATATAAGGTGTAAGTGAATCCAATGAAAATGATTCTGAAGATGAGCTGGATAAATACATGAACGAAATCAATGTCAAGATGACTGTGGAAACAAAGACGAAACTAGAAAAAGAACTGAAAAAACTCCAAGTTGAACTTCAAGATACTGAAAAACTGTTGAAATTGGCTACGCCCCAGTCTGCGAGCTCGTTACTATACTCATCGGTGGGAGAAAAGAAAGAGTCCAAGGTGATAGTAGATGCAGACGAATTTGTAAAGCCTAATCCCACTCCAAAGCCAACCGCCAAGACCCAGAAAAGATCTCATCAAGAAGTAGAAGTTGACGTAAAGCAGCGCAAAAGGGCTACAATGGTTCCCACGCTACAAGAGATGGAAAAGCACTATGATCTAGAAAAGGAGGACGTCGTAGATGTCGTCTACGGCAAATCCGATCTGAAGGCTGAAGACCTTAAAAAAATTCAGTCTTCGTTTGGTTACTAATATATTTTTCACAATTTTCTCTTTCCAAAATTTCTGAAAGATGAAGGACAAATTGAAATTTGCAGACAATGAAGAAGTATTGTGCTTTCATGGTCCATTGATCTATGACGCAAAGGTATCTTTGATCCAATTCATTATAGATCCTCAAAGCAGAATATTGGGAAAACAGAACTGATCTTGAAGACGGAGCATATTATTTTATACACTACAAAGGATGGAAGCCATCGTAATTTATATTTAATCAAAGCTGGGATGAGTGGGTTCCAGAAGAGAGAATATTCAAGTTTACTGAGGAGAACAAACAGAGGCAGCTGGAACTAAGGGCATCCATGACTGCCAAACAACACAAGGCACCAGCAGAAAAGAAGATTATAGATACGGTCGCAAAGGATAGAAAACGAAGGAGAGAGTCTATTGCTGACAAGGTATCTCTTGTTTCACAGCAGGAAGACGAGTATTTGAAAAAACCTGAAATCAAAATATCCGTCCCTGAAAGTCTAAAGTCACAGCTAGTTGAGGATTGGGAGCAAGTAACAAAGAACCAAAAGGTATTTTCATCCTTACATAGCTTCTTCCTCTTCCAGCAGAAACAAGCGCCATTCAAATCTTGGATAATTTCTTTACTCACTACAAAGAGAATGGAAAACGAAAGAAGGATGGGCAAGAAGACTCTATGCAACAAGTAGTAGAGGGCCTCAAAGTGTACTTTGAGAAAGCGCTTGGGAGTATCCTGCTGTACAGAAACGAAAGACAGCAGTACATTCAAATTCAAAAAAACCACCCAGACAAGTCAATTGGGGAGATCTATGGTGTGCACCACTTATTACGTTTATTTGGCAAGTTCATTTTAACATAGTTCAACTACCATCTTTAATCGCACATACTAATATGGATCAGGAAGCTGTGAATATTCTCAAAGATCATTTTACGACATTCTTATTGTATCTACAGGAGAATCAAGAGTCTCTCTTTAATGTAGATTATGAAGCAGCAATTCCAGAGTACATGTCAAAATAAAACCTATTTGGCTAGCAATCATATATTTTAATTACAAATTATTCACTTGGTCTGCTTTGAGTTGTCAACAAAAGTGAGTGACGAGATGGAGAGTCGTCTCTATTCATTTCTAAGGTTTTCCTTCCAAATATTGGCTTTAGGTATCTTCTATCGAAATTGAGGAACCAGTGATCTGGCAATCTAGATGAAAGGATATCAGAGTCCTGGCTTGCGATATCATCATCATCATTTTCTGTCAGATCACCTGCTTCCAGTTCGTTTTCTAAAGTAACTCCAGTTTTAATCTGGAGGTAGGTAAGAGCAAATGGAGTAGTGCCACCAAGGATGATTACACTAATCACACATACGACCAAAATTGTTGTTTGAATTGCCTCTTTTTCCACACCTTCGACTTCAAAAGACAATGCAAAAGCAATCGCACCTCGCAAGCCAGCCCACCAAATCATTAATTGGTGATTCTTGGGGATTTTAGGTTCAGTTCTAGTAGGATCCGTAAGTTTGGCATGCAAGTTTATGAGGTATGCGAGAGGGGCAACGGACAGATATCTTGCAATCATTATTATAATCTACTATTAGAAAAGGATTACCAGTGTGAAAAAGATTAAAAACGGCAAGAATCTCTGATCAGTCTTGGTAAACAGTGCAACTCCAAGATAGATGAATATAAAATTTTCCGATAGTTGCGACAATACTCGAAACATGTTTTTTGTTGTTTGTCTGCTTGTTGTGCTCATGTTATCATACGCGTAATGTTTCATTACAATTCCACAAAACAATAGTGATACAATACCAGAAAACTGCATGGCATTAGACAACAAATAAGATGAATAGGCTTGAAGTATAATCAAAGAGGATTCCAGAGAAGGGTATTGTTGCAAGTTGGAGTGTTTTAACATTATTGCAATTCCCAACCCAAGAATCACCCCAATCAAAATCGATCCCAGAAATACTGCAAAAAAAGAGAATCCTGCTCCTAATAATGCACCGGCCCCCAGCTCATGTCCTCGGAGTTTCCCAAGAGTTCTACATGTTAGTGCAAGTATTACGAAAACAAGACAATCGCGACAGAATCATTCAAAAGACTTTCCCCAAAAATAATCGCATACAGTTTCGAATCAACTTTGAGCTGGTGAAATATAGATAGAATTGTTACTGGGTCCGTGGAAGATAAAATTGCTCCTATAATAATGCAATCCAGTGCGTCAATTTGCAGCCCATTCAACCCCAAACATACCAATCCGTAAATCAATGCCCTATAATTAGAAAATATGCACCCAATGACGATGGTTGAAATAAAAGTACCAATGAGTGAAAATATCAATATCGCTCCAATATTTTTGAAAAAGTTTTGCTAAGTTAATGATATCTACCCTATGCATATCATATCCAGAATTCAATATAATTGGCGGTAGTAATAAATTGAAAAAGTAGGAATGATCGAAAGTGACTAGCCCGATAATTTGTGAGTGCGAAGTTGAAAGTAGCCGAATAATCAGTCCAACACTCATCCCAAGAAAGATTGACACCACCGTTTCATGAATAATGCGAATTTGTTTACGCTGCAGGAAGTAACTGGTCCATAGAATACAATACAGCAGTGTTAACAGTAATAATATTGCGACAGAGGTATTTACTTCTTCTTCCGGAACTGATGGGGTGGGAATCACGGTTGCAGTTGGTGTTGGTATAAAGCTAGTGGTAGTGGTCGCTTCATATAATGTAGAGGTATTTGCTGCAACTGACATCAAAGTTTTCAAAGTTTTGTCTAGGCTGAAGCGTGCTTTATGTCACAGATGTCACGATTTGTCATGTTGCCAAAATGCATTGACAAGCCTTGAAGGGTTTGGATCAAGTAGTGGAAATAAGGATGTGATAGGCAGTACCTATTCGGAATTATCAGTATAATGGAGAATTTTGACTTGGGAATTGTGTTTATTTCGACAAATATGGATAGTTATTCCACTCTGGTTTTTCTTCCAAACAGTGGTTTGAGGTATTTCCTATCAAAGTTGAGGAACCAATGATCTGGCACTGTTTGCGTTTGCACACGAGCAGTTGTAACATCCAAGGGGTCGTTTGTGTTGAATGCATGATCCATTTCAATATTCTCGTTCAAATCTTCCACAACATTATCATCAGGCTCACCGCTTACTCCAGTTTCAATTTGAAAGTAGTTTAATGCAAATGGCGTGCTTCCACCAAATGCAATCACAGTAACGGCGCACACAACCAATATTGTGGATTGAACTGCATCTTTCTCTACACCGCTAACTTCAAAAGATAGCGCAAAAGCAATAGCTCCTCTCAATCCAGCCCACCAAATCATAAGTTGGTGGTGGAGGGGGATTTTGGCATGAGGGCTGTTTGGATCAAAGAATTTTGCATAAAGATTGATAAATAGTGCTAGTGGGGCTACTGAAAAGAATCTTGCTACCAAGATAATCGCCTAAGTTTAAATCAGTCGTACAAAAGTGAACAGAACAAAGAATCCTTCAAAACGTTGATTTTCTTTTGTAAACCATGCAACACCGAGATAAATAAAGATAAAGTTTTCTGCCAATTGAGATAGCACACGGAGCATATTTTGAGTGGTCTCTCTACTAGTTTGGCTCATATTTTCATACGCGTAGTGCTTTGTTACTATTCCATAGAACAGCAACGCTACAATACCGGATAATTGTATCGAATTGGCAACCAAGTAAGAGGCATAGGCTTGAAGTATAATCAATGAAGTTTCAATGAATGGGAAATGTTGCATTTGTGTATGTTTCAGTAACAAAGCAATTGCCAATCCAAGAAGAACTCCAATAAATATCGATCCTAGAAATATGCCAAAGAAAGTCAGAGTAGCAAGAAATACCGTCATACCAGTAAGATCGTGTCCACGTAACTTTCCGAGAGTTCTTTGTTAGTAAATTCTTACGACACCAACACAATTGCTACAGAGTCGTTCAGGATGCTTTCGCCAAAGATGATAGCATAAAGCTTTGAGTCTACTTTAAGTTGATGGAAAATCGACAGAATTGTTACCGGGTCGGTGGAAGACAAAATGGCTCCAATAATCATACAGTCCAATAAATCCAATTGCAAAGAAGATAATACAGTCGATACGCCAAGGTACAGTAAACCGCTAAATAAGAATGCAAATACCCAATTACAAAAGTTGAAATGAACGTACCCAGAAGAGAGAAGATTAGGATTGCTCCAATGTTTTGAAAGAAGCTTTGCTAGGTTAATATTAGCTACCCTATTCATATCGAAACCGGAATTTAAAATAATTGGCGGAAGAAGCATGTTGAAAAAGAACGTATCCTGAAATGTCACCTTCTGCATAATATTCGTATTTGATGATGATAACATGCGTATAGCGAATCCAACCAGCAACCCTAAAAAAATAGAAACCACCGTTTCATGAACGTATCGAATTTGTTTTCGTTGCAAAAAGTAGCTAGTACAAAGAGTACAGTACAATAGCGAAATCAAAATGAGAATTGCAATTGATGTATCTACTTGTTCTGCTATTACAGCATCACCTGGGAAATTGGTGGCTGTACCATTTTCTACGCTCATCTTTTTGGGAAAATCAAGTTTAAAAAATTATCGCACAAATAGGGCGACAAGATTTCAACAACCGTGGTAACTTGCATTAAATGTACCCGGATTATTTTCCGAATAGGTCGGTCTTATCGCTCACATAATTTCTTCAGGTTGAATTCCACATAAATTACTATCTCAGTCTGAATCACCTAGTAATTGTCAGGAGAACTACCAGCCATATGAATATATGCTTACAGGCGTTACTGAAGCAGTCGCTCATACCACCATTAAAATGCAAACTTGGTAACCAATATTCTATACTATACAGCCCTCATTCTGCATTCACATGCAGTTCAATTTCTCATCTCCATACCCGGCTGATATATTTCTAAACTGATCGTTATATTGGCTGGATTTGGCATCGAAGATGGCTTTTGAAACAATTTTTCAGAAACATGTGATAACGTTATCACTGTAAATGGAAAATATAATGATGGACATGCAGAAAGCTCTTGCTTTTTTCCAGGAAACCTTCGAGATCCTGCCGACTCTTTTTGAGGAAGTTATTACCTGTGCTGACGTTTCTCTAACCATTGTGAATGATTTGGGCATGCGACCACAATCCAAAATAAGAGTTCCCCATTTTGCCACTCACGGCCCTGTGGTATTTAAAAGGTTGAAAAGCTTTCCTTTATTAAAATGGTCAACATTACTGAAAACTGGGTTGAAGCAAAAACCGTCGTTGGTGGAAAGAAAGCAGAATTGTATACGAGAACATGGAGTCCTGATTCGGACACTGATATCAAAGCAACTCTTGTCTTCATTCATGGCTTGGGAGAGCATATCACTCGTTACGATGAAATGTTTACTTATTTTACTGAACATGGAATCAAGGTCGGTGCATTTGACCAACGTGGGTTTGGAAAGACTCCTCAAAAGGTAATTATAATTTGATAGCAGTATGGTGTAAAAGGAAGATCCGATGGTGTAGAAACTACCTTGGCAGATATTTTGCAAATCTCAGAATCCCTTCGCAAAGAAGGTGTACCTCATTTCGCTATGGGCCACTCAATGGGAGGTGGTCTAGTGCTTCGATTTGCAACAGTCCACCCTGAAGGTTTAGCGGGTGTTATTGCATCTGCTCCTTGTGTTGCCCCTGGAGCTACTGCTGTTCCAAATGCAGTCGAAAAACTGGCATTGAAATATGTGCCAAAAGCACTTCCAAACCTCGTAATTCCAAACAAATTGGACATTTCTACTCTTTCTAGAGACCCTGTCGAAGTAAAGAAATACGCCGATGATCCACTTGTTCACAGCCAAGCTGGTGTCACTCTACTTTCTGACATTCTTGGAACCTGCGACTATCTATTGACCCAAGGTGCCCAAAAGTTCAATACTCCTTTGCTCATCACTCATGGAACTGTCGATAAATTGACTGACCCTGCAGCTTCAAAGAAATTCCATGACTTGGCAGTTGCTCAAGACAAGACCTATAAGCCATTCGATGGATTTTACCATGAACTACATAACGAGCCAGCTGCTGACAGAAAGGTTGTGTTTGAAGAATATGTTCAATGGATTAGTAAGAGAATTCAATAAAGTTGTTAGAATAATATTTGCTACGGCCGACTGGCATTCTTGTGATGAAAGTGCATGTGCCACATCTAAAATCCTTTCTCCAACACGATGGTCGAAAAAGTAGAAAAATGGATAGAGGGTACACCAACCGAAGGCGGCTTGTTTACTTCGCCAGCAACTATTGAGCTCTTTACAAAAACTTGGATCCCGGTCGGAAAACCAAAAGCGACAGTTATATTCGTTCATGGTAATCAACACTAATTCAGGTATCGGAGAGCATATCCAGCGATATGACGAGTTATTTACGCATTTCGCCAATAATGGAATCTTGACTGGTGGTTTCGATGGACGAGGATTTGGACAAACTGTTGTCAGAAATGGCAAGAAAGGCGTTTGCGATGGGATAGATATCATGCTCAAAGATATTGAGTTAGTTGCAAAGCAGATCAGAATAGATGGCGTTCCTCACTTTGCTTTTGGACACAGCATGGGTAATTGTATTTGATTCAGGCGGTGGATTGATTTTACAATACGCACTTACCTATCCGGATAAAATCGTGGGAGTCATTGCATCAGGTAAGTTGATTTTCACTTGTAGCTCCTCTAATTAGAGTGCTAAAGGTTCCAAACCCAATCGAAAAGGGGTTGCTGACCATCGTGCCAAGCGTGTACCCTTCATTCGCAATGCCTACGAACCTGGATGTCAACAACTTGTCCAGAGATGAAAACGAAGTTAAAAAGTATGTTGCGGACCCACTTGTTCACCCACTTGCTTCTGTAGCACTGCTCAACGATATTTTGGGAATGGGAACCAACTTGGACACCAAGTGGTACAAAGACTTTACTCTTCCACTGTTAGTTACCCATGGAAGCGAAGACAAAATCACCTGCCCTGTCGGTTCAAAGCAATTCGTTGAAAACTGTGCTTCCAAGGACAAGACTCATCGTCAGTTTGAAGGACTAAGACATGAACTCCACAATGAATTGGCTGCTGACCGCCAAATTGTATTCAGTGTGTATGTGGATTGGATCTTGAGTCACGCAAAATAAATCAGGCTCATCCACCACAAGGCTAAATTTGATTAAAGTTTTTCTTTCTCAATTTGAATGACTGATTTTGATTTTACCGAGCATTCGCACAAGAGATACAATCCATTAAACGATAGTTGGATCTTGTGCTCTCCGCATAGAGCAAAACGTCCTTGGTTAGGTATGCGATGGCTAATTGAAGGTCAACAGGAATCGACAAACGATCAACAGTCGCCAAGTTATCTACCAGATTGCTTCTTGTGGTAATAGATTATTTATACAGCCCTGGAAATAAGAGAATTAACGGGGAACAAAATCCAAAGTATGAATCAACCTTTGTATTTGCAAACGATTTCCCAGCTGTAAAAGACCAACAACCAGAATACGATCCAAACTCGATCCAAATTGAAAATGTTCCAAAGGATTTGGCGAACAGATTGTACAAAGCGCAAGGAGTTCGCGGGTGTGCCAAAGTTGTATGTTTCTCGCCAGATCACAGCAAGACAATGGCTGAAATGAATGCTGATGAAATTGTGGAGATTGTAAAGACTTGGAAACACTTGGCTCTGGAATTAAAAGAAATGCCAAATGTAAACTATGCAGTCATGTTTGAGAACAAGGGAAGTGCAATGGGATGCTCTAACCCCCATCCACATGGACAAGTACATTCTTTTAATATTAGGTTTGGGCTACAGAAGATGTTCCACAAGAACCAGCTGCAGAAATCAAATCATTAAAGAAATATCAGAATGAACATCACGCTTGCTTACTATGCGACCTAGTGAAGACAGAATTGGCTTTCAAGGATCGAATTGTTTGCCAAAATGACAGTTGGATCTGCATCGTGCCATTTTGGGCAATTTGGCCATTCGAAACCCTCTTATTACCAAAAGAGCACGTTAATTCAATTGACACCATCAGCGAAAAACAACAAAAGGGATTAGCAGCGCTATTAAGCGAAATTACATGCAAATATGATAATCTGTTTGAAACTTCCTTCCCGTACAGCATGGGTCTCCATGGAGCACCATTGAAGGAAGAAAACAGCCCAATGCATCTGCATTTACACTTTTATCCGCCATTACTTCGCTCTGCAACCGTGAAAAAGTTTCTGGTAGGGTTTGAAATGTTGGGGCAGCCTCAGAGAGATTTGACTGCTGAACAAGCTGCACAGAGACTTCGAGATTTACCAACTGTTCATTACAAATTATCCAGAAAATAAATGCATTATTTATTGAAGAGGAACATTTAGGCCCACGGCTTTATGGCTCACTTTAAACCCTACTCTTTCATATAATCTCGCGGCCCCTTCGTTCTTCATCTGCACATTCAGGAATACTTTTGAATAGCCAGACTTTAAAAAGTACTCTTGCAAATGGACTAGTAGTTTTGAAGCAGACCCCTGTCCCCTTGCAGATTTTAAAGTGCCAATATGCGACAAGTATAATTCTTGTTCCTGGACTTGAATAATGGCATAAGACAAGAGCTTTGAATCTTTGAAACAGCCGTAAACAATATGATTTTCTCTGGTTCTTCTTTCCCAGTTTTCTTGATTATAAACTGAATTCCCAAACAGTTCAGTGTGCAATTCAAGTACTTGCTTGCCAATATCACTTGGAGTATCGACGGTAGCACAAGATAGATCTGGGTTTGTTTCTATTGGCGGGTATTCGCCCTTAGTTAGCTCCATTCCCCATTCGTTTCCTTGTACTTTTGCTCCATTCTCGACAAAAAAGTCTAAAACCTCTTGGCTTGCTCCATCAACGTACAAAGTAACATGGGGATACTTTTTTTCCTTAGCAATTTGGATAGCATGGTCGAATAATATCTGTCCAACACCTTGTAGAGATTCGCATTCTTCTGTCCATGGACCTAGGATGTATTTATCATGTTCAAGACCAATCGCTCCAACCAACTTTCCGTCCTTCATAGCAATGTAAAAGTTTTCCAGTGGTTGATATTCCATCATTTTAAAATCTGCTTCAACTACTGGAACGCTTTCGCCTAGAACCAAGCAATGCTGGATGGTATTTCGTCTTGCGATAAAGCTAGTCATATCAGCATAAGTCTCTGGAGTGCATTTTAATACCTGAGCCATTTTTTGAAAGGAATTCGGGTTTCCCTGTTCAAATTAAATATCGCTGTTGTTTCAGAATTGCTTTTCGGCGAGAAACCACCGAATGACTCGATACAATTCTGGCCATTCAAAATGTTTAAATCCTGATTAACTTTAATTCTCGCAAATAAAAAGAATAAAACATTCAAAATTTCTACCATCACTACAAGGGTTGGATTTAATGAGAGGGTGAAAAGCTTTTCATTTTTCGCGGATGAGTTTAGTTCAACGCCTTCAGCAAGCTCTCGATAAACTAGATCCAAATCCACCACCTCCACCTCAGGAAGAAATCCCAAAATTTTATCGCAAAGATTACTACGATGAATCGATACTACCTCTAAGGAAAGCAGTTTATCAACATAAAAATGCTAGGAGGCAGGAATACATTGCTACTTCGCAAGAGCTGGAAGAAACTTGGGAGCTGTTCAAGATGTATCATGACAGCATAATCAACGCTACCTCCAAAGATCCAAAGTATTACATCTCATACAAAAAGTTTAAAATCGTGCGAGAAAAAGTTCTGCCAAAGTTACGTCCATATTTCACTGCAAAGCACTTTCTGGGATTTAAACAGACTGATAAAAAGTTGATTTCAGCCAGTGATTTCATGGAGTTTATTTTCAAGACAAGTTTGTATTGTTAATTTAGATTTACTGATGGAGGGCTACGATTCACTATCAGATTATGGCCAGACGTACGATGGATTTGTAACTGAGGATGTAATAATGAGTAATATTAGGAACTACAGCTATATATTGAAGATCTAATACCATCATTATGTCTGCGGCCTCAATCAGCTCAATTCAGGAAATTCTATCTGTGTAATTGTGTTAAAAAGTTTACCTTCTTTCTGGATAAAAATAGAAATGGAAGAATGAAAATAATGAATATCGTTCTGTCGCCAATATTTGTTGAATTGATGGAGCTTAAAGATTTATCGTTATCTCAAGAACTTCAAGATAATAATTGGTTTTCTACATCAGTATCTATGCGCGTGTATGGAGAGTTTATTCGGCTGGATACCGACAAGAATGGGATGCTTTCAAGAAAAGAATTGGCTAGATACCGAAATGGAAATCTCACTAGAGCCTTCTTGGATAGATTATTTGCTGAAATGCAAACTTACGGCGGTGAGATGGTAGATGCTTTCTTATAATAGGACTATATGGGGTACTTGGATTTTGTACTCGCAATAGAAAATCTAGATACGCCAGAAGCAATGGCAATCATATTTCCCGTACTTGATGTCAAGAAGGACGGGTTCCTCGATGAATCAACCATTTCATATTTTGTTAAGGTACCTTTCCTTAATTCCAGGATGTTGTCATTCGAATGTTTGCAGCAAATTTGGATGCGATTCCAAAATCCGATGTTGTCAATGAAATATTTGATATGGTTAATCCAAAAGTAAAACACTACATTACACTGAAAGGTAAGCTGTATGCTAAATAGATTTACAAACATGTGGTGTTGGCGGAGCAGTGCTGGACATTCTCACAGACTTCACTGGATTTCATAGCTACGATAACAGGCCACAAGGGGAAGCTTGAAATAATAAAACCGGTCACAAACTCTAACTTTTCAATATTGATAAACACTCTGTTAAGTTGTTTACAATGACCGTTGCGGTTGTACCAATCTCTTTGGGAAATTTTGGGGCTTGGCTAAAAACCAAAGCGTGATAGCATATCTTTTGCCTTTAAATTAGATCAAAAATAACGAAAACGCCAGTCAATAACTATGGAGCAGGGTGACTCATCTGCAAATACGCCTGAAACTAGCGTGCAACAAGATGAAATAGTGGTAGTACGTCCAGAACCACTTCCTGAATACCAGCAATCCAAAGTGTCTAATTCCGAAAATGAAAAGGAAGAGCATAGAGAGTGTGTAGTTGATGTATCAAATGACGAGTCCCAAGCACCACCAGACTTTAATGAAGCGATGCGACCTGAAAACCAGTCACACAGAGTTAAAGGCGTTGCACTATTACTATTACCATTCTATATTCTATTCTATGAAATTCCTGTTTGGATATGGACAGTTATGCTCCCAGCTATAGGAAGTTTTCTTTCAGCGTATATACTATCGCCTATCTGGAGTGGACTAAAGTGTATAGGTAGAGGTATTTCTTTTATTGCTCTTGGGATATGGAGTGGGATAAAGTGGATTGCAACTGGTATCTTTAATTGGATATTTGTACCAATTAGAAACGTGATACTTTACATTGGTCGGGGAATATTTTTCATACTTAAAGTCTTGGTGGACGGAATTGCTTATATTTTTACCAATATATGGAAAGGACTGTGCTTTATAGCTGGAGGACTACAAATTTATATTTTGCTACCACTTTGGAATGGATTAAAGTTCATTTCCGGTAAGATTTGGGGCGGAATAACTTTTATATCTTCCAAAGTATGGTATGGAATCAAGTGGATCTGCAATGGGATCTATGCGTATATCCTTCTTCCAATATGGACTGGTGTTGTTTATATCATCACCGGCTTGTACAGGGGAATTACATTTATCCTGACCAATATCTGGAAAGGAATAGTGATCTTTTCCACATTTATATTGGATTATATATTGGTGCCAATTTGGCAAGGCATTTGCTTTATTGCCAAAGGATTGTGGTCCGGACTGGCATTTGTAGTTGGTGGGATTTGGACAGGAATTACCTTCATCTTCAAAGGGATTTCAGATTTCATACTGTTGCCATTATGGAAAGGGATTTGCTTTATTTCAAGCAAGCTCTTTGTTTTCATGAGCAACGTATTTCATACTTGTGGGCATTACTCTGCAATAGTAGCCAAGTTTCTGTATAACTACTTTATTTTGATTCCGTTTAGGTTCCTGGTGACCTATCTATTTAAACCACTTTGGAATGGACTCAAATGGATTGGAAATGGAATTAAATACGTATTCATTTCAATTGGAAAAGGAATATGGATGGTGGTGAAACCAATCATTGAATCAACAAAACGCATGTCTCAAAAGGTTCGTGATTACATGAGGAGTACTTTCCAGAGTATTCATGAGTCCTTGGTCGCTATAAAGAATGATATCAAGGAAGCATTTCGAGGACAAAGACATGCTCAATAAAATTGTAAATATAACTTTTTCATAGATTTACGTATTCAGACAACGTAATCCAACTCTGCAAGTCATTATCTATCGTATAGTCTGTGGATATGCAACCAGATCTGAGGAAAATTTCTAATGTGCTGTTTGATAATGTCTAGATAATCGGTCTCGCAGCATTGGTTTGATGTTAAAGGCTGTCATTTTGCTCCTTGAAAGATTCAAGTGATACACATCAAAGCCCAAGTGCTCCGAAATTGGCTATACTTGGAGAATATTCAAGTGTTAAAATGCTATAAAGGCACAAATCCAGCTTTCTTTTTTGGGAATTTTCATGGACCCTCTAACCACTTTGCAAACTACAAATGTTATAATAGCAACAACAGTGTTGAATTCAATTGGCATTGTGTTATGCTCAGTAGCATTGGGTTTCCAAGTTAATAGTAGGTACAATGGCAAATTGCTTGGGCTAAATTCACAGCTAATTCTTTTGCTAATATGCGGAGAATTTGTATTTGAATCAATACAGATATTATCGAATTGGATGTCAGTTCCTGGGTTCTGGTGTACGTTTTCCGCTTGGGGATACATTTCATTTGGCAATGTAACGATTATGATTGTTTGTGCTATAGCGTTCAACTTGATTGTTGCACTGCTTAAACGATCGCAGATTTCAAATCCCCCTGCGGTTTTTTCCATGCTGGTTGTTCCGCCTGCTATTGGATTGCTATTCGGCTCGTTACCGCTAATTGTGAATGGCTATGGCTTGAACGGCAGTTTGGATTCGTGTTACTACACTGATGACATCTATTATTCGTTCTGGCCCTGGATTAGCTACAATGTCTGGGTGATTTTGGCAATATTCGTTGGTTTTTCTAGTACTGCTTGCGTAACGTTTTATGTGAAAGCAATGTACATGAAAACTTCAGATGACAAGAGCCTCAATTCCTTAACTTCCGCTGTCGTCATTCGGACCATGTACTATCCTGCTGTACTAACGCTTACACAAATCCCTTCAATATTGCAAAATGCCTATCCTAATAGTGGCATTCTTGTTGCACTAGCGTACCTCACTCCTGCGCTGCAAGGAGTACTCCACGCCATAATTTACCTGACGTCCCCAACATTCAAAAGAGACTTTTCAGTATCTAAATCAAGGCTGTCTAGCTCTCAAACCATTTCTTCTCCCGTAATAGTTTCCATTTCATAATACATTTTTGTCCGTTTTATTTTTTCATGAACCCACTTACACCCGATGAACTGAATAGCGTCTTGATTGCAACCACGATATTAAACGGACTCGGTATTTCGCTATGCGTGATATCGCTATTCTTTCGATTTCAAAGCGGGAGAACAAGGGAACTCAATTCTCGCTTGATTACTGTTTTACTTGCGGGAGAAATATTTTATCAAATTGGTCAAATACCTTCCAACTGGATTACTACACCCGGAATACTCTGTGGGATTTCAGGCTGGGCATACATCGCCTTGGGGAACGTCACAATGCTATCGGTTACAGCGATTGCACTAAATATTATGGTCACACTATTTAGAAAACAACAAATACCTTCCAAATATCATTACATAATGGCATTCGGTCCAACGTGCACTGGCTTAATTATCGGATCTCTTCCTCTCCTCGTGAACGGTTATGGTTTTAATGAACAGGTTGGTTCTTGCTATTTGACAGATGATGTTTTCAACTCTGAATTCTGGCCGTGGTTCACTCGTAATATATGGATAATATTATCCATTTTTGCGGGGTTGGCTACCACTGCAACCGTCGTAGTATTTGTAACTTCCTTAAAAGGCTCTTCAGATGGGGAAAACCTGTCTAATTGCTCTAAAAGCGTAATTTGGAGAACATTGTGCTATCCACTAGTATTGCTGTTTACCCAAGTGCCTTCCATACTTCAACTTTTGTTCCCAGACTCTGCATTTCTATTGATACTGGCATATACCCAACCTGCAGCTCAGGGAGTGCTCCATGCGTTGATTTATCTCACTTCGCCATCTTTTAGAAGGGACATTAAAGGCATGAACTCGATCCACAGCAGCCAAACAAGCAGTGATGCAAAGATTATCGTGGTTTCTCAATAAAAATACCAAATACAGAACAACCAGGAAAATAGAAACGTACTAAACCATTTTACATATATTCTACACCATATTAACGAACTGCTCCTCATCCATCGCTCGCAAAAACCCTTCTACCCTTTCTCTTCCAATAGTGGTAAACTCTCCGCCATACATATGACCTGGATATACAACAACCTACATTTAGAAGTATTTACATCAGGATCCAAATGAGCTAGAGTAGATTGTAACGAATTAAACATTGAGCATTTACAAGAATCAGGGAAATCAACCCTGCCACAAGTTCCAATAAACAAAGTGTCCCCAGTAAAAAGTCTTTTTTCGTTAACCAATATACATTGAGAGCCTCTAGTATGCCCAGGGGTATGGAGAAACTTTATTCTTGTTTCTATTTGCCTAATATGCTTGTCTGGGATCCAAGCTGGAGAGTTCAAGTCCTTTGCAATTGGAAGTGTAATTTCGTAGCCAGTGTTTGTAGGTACAAAATCAGAAGGATTCATTTCAGGATTCGCAGCGATAATACTATCAATATCCAATTCATGTGCGTATGCTTTGATATGAGGGAGCTTTCGTAGCAGCTTTGATATCCCTTCCACTCTAATATGATACTAATTTAAAAATACAATACCTTGTCAAATGGAGGTGGAGGAATTCCGCCTACATGATCTACGTGGTAGTGTGTAATGACTGCCGCGACGATATTTAGACTATAATTAAAACATAAATGTACTCGTGCATTTTGGCATATTTCAATATACCATCAATATCCCAACAGCCGTCAATAAGAATGCACTCCCTTGTAGATTTGTTTGCGACTAGATATATAAAGTTGCGCATTGGTTTCGCTCCATTTTCGAAAATCAACGATTGAATTGGAGCCAAGTAGGACGAGTGGCAAATTTCCCGCCCAGGCAGCAACTGATGTATTTCCAAATCTGAATAAAAAAGTAAATACCGTTTGCTTCGTCTTCAATATAATTCCTAGTCTTTTCTATTCTATATTCGATAGTTGAATTTCCAGGATCCTGAAATTAACTCGAAATACCAATGCAAGAGCGTTTTTATAAGCTTCTAAACTAGCTTGAAATATCCGCAAGCCAAACAAAGCTTCCCCTTTTCTAAAATATCCTTTGACCCAGTCCGGACGATATTTGATTATTCCTCTAGCGTCATACAAAGCCTTGTCAAAAGCATTTGTTTTCAAGAGAGCAGCTGCCCTGTTTGATAGCAATAAGGTTAGGATAATTATTGGCGAATGTTCGTTTGCAGTTCCAGGAGTTTCATTCTGAATAATATATTCCTTTGCATTATCGAAGCAATCCAATCCTTTTGTGTATTCCAAAATAGCCGTTTTACAGTCCCCTTGCTCGAATGCTTGGTTTCCTTTCTCTCTAGCTTCAATAATTGTCTGTAATTTTTCAGCTGGAAACGAAGGTGAATATGCGTATGGAAGAGAGTCGTCTTCTACATCGGATGGCAGGAGCTTGTTCATTGATTCGTCAATTTGAAAACCAAAATAGCTTAAGCAGCATTCCATTTTGGTATAAATGGGCAAAGGGAAAAACGCTGAAAACTTTTGGTCAGAGCCCAACACCACAAACGTGATTGATAAGATCAACCGTTCGCAATGTTCTCACAATACAAGAGAAAAGATCTAGAATACACTATATTACTATTCGGGATATTCAAAGCGCCAGCCTTCATCAATCTCCAATTCTACTTGATCTACCATCCATTCTTGTTTTCGTAATAGATCCAGGAATATTTTAAAGTTCTTTCCATCTAACGCTGAATAGAAGGATTGAATGAGATCAATTGAAGAGGCACTTGAATGTAACAAGACAACATTGTCTTTTTGAATGTATCTTGGATGAGGTTTGCACTGAGAGACAAACCAGTCTTGCTCGCCTTTAATTGTTTCGTGTAAAGAAACACCTAGTCGAATTTGAGTCTTGAAGAGGGACCAAACCTTTTCCCTCCTTGAAACCTGTTTTGGATCGAGAACGATATCTGTTTTCGTATAGTGCTCTATAATAATATTGAGCCGTTGAGTATTAAGCGTTTTTAGCGAAAGGCTCGTTACTGCCTTGAAATTCGCGTAAACATGAAATATCGTCAAGATGATAAAGATAATCCATTGAATGTGCAGTTGCGTGACAAAATTTGATAGCAAAGAGCCAAGTAATAACCCAATCAAAGTTACAATAGTTTCTTGGATTCCTTCTTTAGCATACACATCGGCCAAGATCCCTCCACTTTTGTACTTACTGAAATGCTGTGTGATTGCAGTTTTTGTAGCTCCTGCAGCGACTCCACAAACTGCCGAGCAAATAGATCCCAAGCAAGCCACGAACACAAACCCTTTTCCAAATAATGGGGCAGACATTGTAAGTGTCAATCCAACATCATTGATTACATCCGCAAATAACCTCCAGGTTTTCGGATCTGTGCCAAACTTTTGCGAAGTGTTGAATGCGAATAAAATACCTCCAAGCATTGAAAATCCATTCATCAACATCCAGTTTATTGTTGCAGAAGAAACTGAAGCATCTTGATTTCCCACACCTAGCCCCGATAGAATTTGTTGCTGGCATAGCATTCCTCTCAAGTATGATGATAGTGCCTGTGATGTATCCCAGATTTGAAATGTCAAATAATCATCGGAAACTGAATCAGGATAATTTCGAGGTAATACAAGTGAATACAGACGATGATATACGGATACATGTTGATTAGGTATCGTATTCGGTTTGAACTTGAACGTCTCTTGAAATAATCCAGAATTTCGAGTTTCGGTAAAGATCATTTTTCACTAAAAATGAACGTCTTGATTTATGATGGACCAGGAGTCACTTCCCTACAACAGCCACTAATCAAAGTATTAAAGAAATTATTGTGCAACTCGTACGATGTCATTCCGGTAGATCCACAAACCTTCATCAATGCTCCATTTGAGGAAACTACAAGTCTGATTGTAATGCCTGGAGGACGAGACTTGCTGTTTTTGGAGTCGCTGGGAACCAGAGGTATCAACAAGATACGGAACTACGTTTCTAATGGAGGAAAATATCTTGGAATTTGCGGAGGCGGTTACTTTGCTTCAAAGCGAGTTGAATTTGAAGTAGGAAGGCCACAGTACGAAGTCGTTGGAGATAGACCTTTACAGCTATGCCCCGCTGTTGCTAAAGGATGTGTTGTGAAAGGATTCGAATACAATACTGAAAGAGGGAGCGCAGCTGTAGAAATCAAAACACAAGATGATACGCTCAAAGTATATGTAAATGGAGGACCTAGTTTCCATTTGACTGACACTGCAAACACCACAGTATTGGCAACTTACACTAATAATAACGAACCTGCAATTGTCGAAACAGTAATTGGAAAAGGAAAATCCATAGTTCTTGGACCGCATCTAGAAGTATCCAGCGATTTACTGCAAGAGCAAATGGCGAGCATGTTAAACGATCCGCAAAAGAAGGAAGACTTGGAAATTTTAACTTTGCTCTACCCCGAGATTTTGAACTATGAACAAAAACGATATAAACTATTTGCAAACATTCTGCAACGATTGGGAATGGTACTTGATGGGGAATACACTTTTGAAGACGCGATTCATCCTATCTGGATATCAACGGTTAATCCAGAAGATAAACAGTATTTAAAATCACAATTCTTGTCTGCTGCAACAAAGAAAGACGGAGTGTACTCGATATCCGACAATGCTTCCGAATGGATTGTTGGCGAAACAGGAATAGAACTAAAAGACCCATCAAAAGAGTTACTAGTGTTCTATCAGGACAAACCAACTAGTTTTGATATTTTGAAATTCCAGAAATGTTTACTAGAATATGCTCCTTATCCTACTTTTGGAAAAGTACTCTTATTTTCAGAGTTAACTTCTTCTACTCAGACTTTGATTGAAAAGTACAATAGTTCTAACATAGAAATCCGACTTTTGCCAATATTTTGCCTAGTGGGTCTGTCTTTGTTGCTTCACAGCAGTCAGCTGGGAAAGGTGGACATCCTATTAATATTAGGTCGTGGAAAGAACTCTTGGATTTCACAAAAAGGGTGTTTGCAGTTTTCAATGCGGCTAATTCATACTAATGTCGGATCAGTGATATTTATCCAATATTTGATGGGTCTAGCAGTGGTTCAGGGGATCAGAAAGACCAAAGGATGCAAAGAATTAAACGTACATTTGAAATGGCCAAATGACATATACGCCAAAACTCCAGATGGATTGAAAAAGATTGGTGGCATACTCACCACGTCTGAATTTTTCCAAAAATCGTTTGCATTGACTGTGGGATGTGGATTGAATGTGCTAAACAGCAAGCCATCGGTTTGTTTACAGGATTTAACTCCAAACAAGATTGAGATGGAAACTATTTTAGCTGCCATATTATCAGAGTTTGAATTACTGTACACAGAACTAGTCACTTATTTTGGAATTGATGATGTGTTTGCTCCTTTCAGAGAAAGATATTACCGCTATTGGCTACATACTAACCAGTCCGTCAATGTAGAAGATGCAGATGGAAATATTACCGAGTGCCATATTCGTGGATTGGATGAAAACGGATTTTTGAAAGCAAAAACCACCAGCGGAAACCTCATTTCTCTACAACCAGATGGGAATTCCTTTGACATGCTTAAAGGATTAATCTATGTAAAAAAATAAACCATTAACTTCCCTAAATATTTTCAATCTATACTTTTGTGACCCTGGAAATGACTTTAAACCCACAGTTAAATAAATCAGTCGACAATGCAAACCAGTTGATCAAACAGAAGGAGCAAATCGAATCACAAATCCAAGAGTACGAAGCAATCTTGAGGTCGCATAAAGTGGGAATGAAAACACCGTTAGTAGATAGCGACGGATTTCCTCGCGCAGATATTGATGTATATGCAGTCAGGACAGCAAGGTCTCACTTGGCAAGTACAGCGACATTAATGTAGGATTATACAATGATCAGGAGAAAATAATGAATGACATTCACGAAGCACTGACCAAAGTACATTCAGCAGCAAAGACTGAACAACCGCTTGTACCGCAAGTTGAAAAGCCCGTAGCTTTTGCAAAGATTAATGGTGTAGCACCAGATTCTCCTGCTAGTGCAGCTGGATTATTGCGGGGTGATTTGATCACTGAATTTGGTAAAGTAAATATCAACTCGCCCGAGCCTCTTTCTCTTATTGCTAAAGAGCTACCTTCGCAGTTGAATCAGCAAGTTCGAATAAGATTGTTGAGAGATGGTGCAGAAAAGTCTGTCTTTGTTACTCCGGCTCCTTGGGAAGGAAAAGGCCTGCTGGGTTGTCATATAGTTAAAATATAGTATTTTTGTTTTGTTATTGATGGTTTTGACCAGTGAAAATCTTGCGCCAACTTTACAAAGCAAAAAGAATGGACATTTACTTTGACTTGGCAGCTTCGGAATCCTCTGATTCAACAGAAACCCAGAGAGCGGAACCAACCAGTTGGAATCTATCATGGAGCGGAATTATTAAAGCAGTCAAACAAACATCAGAACAAGTTGGACAAGTTTTAAAAGAAGATTTGACCGAGTTGGCTGGCGACTTTAAAAATCTAGCCGATGCTGGTCAGTCGCTAGCAAAAGATTTGTTACAGGATAGTGAAACTAGTGATGAGAAGAACGAATCGGTAATAAACGCAATAGATGAATACGCAGAAAAAGCAGAACAATTGGCATTTGAAGGAATCTCAAAGTTAGGTACAGGCATATCAAGTCTGTTTGCTGCTCCAAAAAGAACCGTCACGAAATCACAATCACTGTATTCGTAGTTTAATTTAGTGTCGACCGAATGGAAAGCTTGAAGATACAAATCGGACTTGATGAAAATACCTACTTGAATGACCCGCTAGACAATCCGGAATTAGCAGAACGGTTTAAAGAATTCCAAAATAGTTTTGACCAAATCGCACACGCTGGAAAAATTGGGGGAATTGTATCTCAACAGCCTGAAATCAAAAAGATAATGAATGATCTAGGTACAATTCGTTAATCCTAGTTCCAAGTAAGATTAAAGATGAAGATTTTTGGGTAAGGTACTTTTTCCAGATTTCCGAGTTGGAGCGACAGCAAGCAGCAAGAGAGTTATTGATGAGTGGTGGTATCAATCAAGCTGCGGATGATGAAGTAGCTTGGTCTTCAGATGACGAAACTCCGCACCAATCAATGCAAATGGAGCCAATTGACCAAGATAAACCAAAAGTACAAGAGTCTGGAGAAGATAAAGAATCTTCCAACGAAAGCATTGAACAAAAAGAAAAAGTTAATACGCCAGTGTCAGATACTAGTGAAACAAACCAATTACAAGTTAAATCAGAGGTCTCAAAGGTACAAGAAAAAGAATTGGTAATCTCCAGAGACGACCAATCCGGCTCAAGTTATGATATGGTTGAGGCAAAAGAGTCCAGCACTGATTTTGGAGTTGAATCTGTGACTGATGTAAAAGAAGACTGGGATGGCTGGGATTAATTAAAATAAACTCTTGTATTTGATTTATTAATGCTGAGTAAGAAACAAGTTTTCAATAGATCGCTGCGATTGCATATTTTTATCGGGCAATTCTGGTAAAATCGTTTCAACATTAAAAGTGAATTCTGTTGGTGCAATATCATTGATCTCGCTTCCATTGTAAGGTTCAATCATGTTGTTAAATGTTCTATGAATAGGTTCCCTGTCGCTTGTACCAGTGGCAGCCAAATTTAACCAATTAGCATAGTAGGAATCAAAATCTAGCCCTTCTAGTGTTAATTATTGCAACTTGTCCATCCAATTAGCTTTGTGTCTAGTTCCTGCTCTTCAAGTTCTGTTATGATTCTATCCATCTCTTCTTCTGGTGACTCTGTGTTCTACGTTAATACTTTTTACCTGTTTTTTCTTCAACTCAATCTCTAACCCTTTCTGTAAATCCAGCCAGCCAACTTTTGCTCTAGTTTCTTTCTTTTCTTCAACAATTTCCTCTCCTTTTAATTTCGCCAGCTCCTTCCTTTGTTTTTCTTCTTGAATTTGTTTTTCAATTTCAACGGCTTCTTTGCCAATGGCGTACAGTTTCCTCATCCACTGTAATTTCTTTTCTTTTCTTCTTTTCATCAAGTCTTCTTTTCTGCACAGTTGCGAATAGTGAAACTTTGTTGTTTCTGGTTTATCTGGAACTATTCTTGGAGATGTGTACTTGAATGACTATGTAAGGAAGGTATTACCTCATCAAGCACTGGTCTCCACTCGTTCATCTCGATCCTAGAGTACCACTCATCTGAATAAACTCAAAGATACCTTCTGGCTTTTTTACAGGCAATTCTCCAGCTTTGGTGAATCTGGTTTTTGGAAGCAACAACTTGCACTCATTCAACGTGTAATTCCTTGGAGCAAAAGCATTAATATCTACCAAATTCTTGTGAACAAAAATCTTGTAATAAATGGTTGGAGGAAATTTTGTCTGTGGTTAGCCCATCAATACTCCTCCAAGCCTGAACCTGACGTGTATAGCCAAGCTCTTGTCTATAATATTTGCTTCTCGCGGGTTAATATACCTTAGCATGTTTGCTGGATCCCCATTTTCTCTGATTTTAATCAAATCTCTGTAAAACAAATAAATCCTAGTATTCTAATAAACAATTGCTTACGTAGTATCTTTTCCAGGCCCTTTGGATGATCAAGACGCATTTCTCGATTGATTGATCCTGGACTGCTTTGTGAGACACAAAATTCAAAAACTGCTCCACACCTTCTACGGTTGGCACTATTGATTTTGTAGTTGGAGTTAGTTTATCTTGCATCTGAAGTCTCAGAATGTATTTTATGTAGGCTCTTTGAACTACAACTCGTTTCCATAGCGACTGTATTTTAGCTGCACAGAATTGGGGGAAATCCGGTGGTGGGACTACACCAGCTTTATCAAACAAACCACAGTACGTGATGTATTTCTTTCTTAATTTTTCCTATTTTAGACTATTATTACCTGAACGACAAGGTTATAGATATTTGGCAGTTGATTGTCTGACAACGGGCCATCTCTATGAGTTTTGTTCGAAATCATTGAATTAATGATAGCGACATAACGCTTTCTTGTTGCCCATCCTCTGAAGCATGCTTGGATGATTAGACAAGCAGCAGATCTAGCCAGTTGGTCTTGTTGGATTTGGGTAGTCACCTTTTCCTTTATTTGTTGCTCTGTCAATCCTTTATGTTTCTGCATTCCAGGTCCAAAGATATATACATTCCCCACTGTTAGTTTGTCTGGAACTTGCTCGATTGGAATTCGCCTAATAGCGAGCTAGATTAATTGTATAATACGACACGAGCTGTGTGGGAGTGTCTAATTTTATACTCATCCTTGTCATTTGGAAACACCACTTTGGAGAGGAGCTCATTTGGATCAAATCCCCATACTGGATTTATCGCTTTATCTTGGTCTTGCTCTTCATTTTGACTTTTGAAAGGTTCTTGCTTCATCGGAGAATTTTGATAAACTAATAATTCTTTTATTACAATTTAAACCAATAACACTGCATTGATACACTATAATCAAGTATAACTTACCCCATCGTTTTCTGGATTATTGGTAATTTGAGCGTATTTACCCCAAACAACTTTACCAGCTTGAGTTACTAGACCAAGTTCGGATACGTTAACTTCGATAACGGTACCTTTGGTCATTACTCCCAACTGGGTAAACATTGGGCTACTTGGGTTCTTTTTAACCCCCAAAATAGGCAAACAGAATGTAGCTCCAAGTTCAGGATGTGTGACGTGCGCTTTCTTGTAACGAAGAGCCATTGGTCTGATGAATCTTTCGTACTTTGGAGGTTTGCGAGTGAACCCTTCCCCAACAAAAGTAGCCTTAGTAACCACTCTTTTCCAGGATTTATCTACATTAAAACTGTTGTACGATTTCTTTTCCCAGAAGTTTGAACTTTGAATACTTCCGCTTCGTCCATCCCTCTCACTTTTGGTAATGGAACTTGCCACTTTCCAGCCTTTTCCTTTCTCTTTTGCTTGATCATATTTGAAAGCACCTTGGCTCTCGATTGATTTTCTCTATCCAATAAATATGTTGGGACAGCGCCTTCTTGCACAGGTTGTTCCGCTTTGTGTTTATTGTTGCGCTCTTCATGCATTTTGATTGTCTTTTTCATTTGAATCTTTTCGTTATGTCTCTTCTTGTTCAACAGCTTTGCTTTGAAACCATGTATCTTCTGAGCGACTTGAGATTTCTTGTGGACACTTCTGGCTTCTCTCTTACGACTAGTGGTTAGCAAGGACAGTACGTTCTTTCTGCATGATCGAATTGACGACCATGAGTTTTAATTGCCTTTTCGATATATTCGTTTTGAGGCATGTTTGGAAAAAAAGAAAAAAAACAAAGCTTGATCAACGTCCTCGAGTCATGGATATGAAAAACTCTGAAGCAGTATCGCATCAAAGATACCTTTATGCTGATGAGATATTTCCACACTAAAACCATGTTACGGCGTCATAAGTCTCCAAAACATAGCCAAGGAATTTCGTATCACGTGATTAAGTTTAGAATAGAATTGAAATGGTTATAACCATGCTATAATCTCAATGCTTTTAAAAATGCTAATCGCGCAGCCATACCACAAGATATTCTCTTGCTACACTCTCTATTAAAAATGTAGTGCAAATATATTTAGAGAATATTCGGTCCAAACTTTAACGAGTTTGAATAAAAGACTAACATTGATGCTGTTGTTGATAAGGATGTTTGAGGGATTACACTTGGACTAAATTAGAATTTTGTTGGAAATCAATTATTAGTATTTATTTTATGAGCTGCGCAATTTTTCATCTCCTGCTAATACCGCTTTCAGAATTGCAAAAGGCGATCGCTTCTTTGATACCGCTTGCTGTCCTTCCTTGTCCAGTAACGAATATGTATGACTTGGCGGCAAAAAGTTCTTTAGCGACTCTGATGGAAACTAATTAGTAAATACTTACTTGTTTTTCAACTGATCCATCTGCAATTTGCTTTAATGCGTTGAATTCCTTTTCAAAATTCTCTAAATTACCGGTTCGAAATTCTTGTCTTATTTTTGAATCAATGTACAAATCAAACCTCTTTGTTCTGTTTAGTTGCTTTGGCCAGTCTCTAGATAATTTTAACGCTTGTCTATACAGTGAGGGAATGTTCATTTTTTTTGAAAAAGAGTTGATTTTTTGTCAAATTTTTAGCTGACTTGGTTTCCGTCCTCAAAGAGTAGCCGGATGGTCCAAGATCCCGCTAAATACTAATAAACTGCTGTGGAATTCAACTATATGTAGCCCTTGCAAAATACAGAGTAGACATGAAAATCAAGCTTTATTCCCCTCAACGTCATTTTTGCTTGTCATAGTAACAATTTGAATAGGGAGACCTTGAAGAAATCTATCCAAGCCAGCTTTGTGGAATGCTGCCATCATAGCATCATAATGCTCCAACTGTTTGTATCAGCTACAGGAAAACTATTCCTACACCTACGAAATTGATGGCGATCAACAAGCATTAATGCTAATCAAAAATAATCTAAAGATCCTCGTTGAATTAAAAGCAGTCAGAGCAATATAATTGGTGTATTCAGACTTTCACATTCTTGAACTTTAAATTTTACGTTGCGCACAGACAAAAACTTTTACTTTCTGATCAAATGCAAACTAACCTTTCAGACCCAGTGGATACAGATCAAGCTAAACCGGAACCACAGAATGAAACTCTGCATCCTACAGTATATGTATCGATGGTTCTTGTATACCGAATGGCAAAGCAAATGCTCGTTGACTCTCGACACCAGTCCATTCAAGTAGCAAAAGACACTTTAAAGATGTATAATGAATATCTTCAGAAATACCCGGCACTGAAAACATTCGTTTATACTACTGGCGCGCTATCGATAGTTCCAGTTGGGATATTTACGGTATTTTTTGTATTCTCTCTGCTATTTTCCATATCGACTGCTGTCATTGGAGTGCTGATCGTTCAAGCTAGCTTGGCATTCTTGGGATTAACTGTCCTTGTGCCAGTGGAAATTGGAATTCTGTTTGTTGCTGGTGGAACAACCATGGTCTACCAAACTGTCAAGAACACAGACATCAAAGTGGTGAAGCATTACGAAAGCCTGCTAATCAAGGAAAAAGAGGATGATGATGATATTATGGTGTTGGAGTAACTGTACAATAAAACTTTTAAGAGTAGATTAGTTTATTTACTTGAAATGGACAAATACAGCATTTTGCTGCAAAATTCTATTTCTAATCACTAAGCGTGGCCAATTTTGGAATCGCAATAGGTTTAAAGTTGTCTAAATCTATTCCTTTTTCCGCAAACCACGGCTTTGCATGACTAGGAACTAGCTGAGGTATTAAATCAGGTCGGATGGATAATTCTACATTAATTCCTTCTTACCATGCTCGCTGAAGTTAAATAATTCTGGCAATTCTTTCCCGTTGACTAATCGCGTATCTTTTTGTCTAATTTCATCAAAGAATGGATGCGTCATTGCTTCAATTGCTGTTGGTCTATTTGCTGGAGTGTAGTCTAGCACTTTTGACAGAAAATCCAAGGATTCCGGAGTAGTGTTTCTAGAACGGAATACCTGTATTAAGTAAAGATACCTTTGACCAAGGTGCAGCTTTGATTTGTGGGAATTTGTATTCTGTATAATTAGGATTCATTGATTTAATTTGTTCTCTAGTTGGAGTGCCCAAAACTTTGATAATTTCAACTAGCTGATCTACACCAGATTCACCAGGGAACAAAGGTTGCCCAAGCATTAACTCTGCCATAACACACCCACTTGACCATATGTCTACTATTAGGATAAATTACCTATAGAAACGTTGTAAGTCGTGCTTCCAAATATGAGTTCAGGAGCCCTATAATATCTTGAGCAAATATAGCTGACATTAGGCTCTCCTTCAATGAGCAGTTTGGCAGAACCAAAATCACACAGTTTCAAAATGCCAAGATTAGGATCGAGTAGCTGTGGTTATGGATCACTTACTAAGTTTTGAGGTTTTATATCACGATGGCAGATACCTAGTGAATGAATATAAGCTACAGAGCGGAATAGTTGATATATGTACAGTTTTATATTCAACATAGGCATTGATTGTTTCAATTTTGTGTATTGACGTGATGAACGGTAAACGGTTTCCGGGATAAATTCTAATACCAAATTAAGAAAGACTTCGTCCTTCTTTTCTCCGTTAGAATAAAAGAAATATTTGAGACTGACAATGTTGACGTGAGAAACTAATCGCATAATCTGTAACTCGCGGTTCTATATTACTAGTGGGTTACCTTGAATCTTTTATCTTGCAGCACTTTTTTGACTGCTGCTGGTTCTCCGGTGGCCGCCAATTTAGCTTGGAAAACGACTCCAAAAGAGCCATTTCCCACCACTTTTGTATTGGAATAAGATAGCTCCACTGTTTCTCCTGTTCTTCCATCGTTTGCTGTGACTGTAATAATTTTGCCTGCATCAGGCTCATCTATTATGAAACAAGATCGTTACTGCTTAGTTTAATTCCGTTAATGATTGTAGGGTTCTGCTCTTTGGTTTCAAGTGAAGCCGCTGGGTTCACAACATTGCGCTTTTTAGAAGACATAGTAGATCTAGCTTGTTTATGTCTGTTTTAATGTTGTAAAGAAAAAAGCAGGTATGTCAAGCGTGTCATTGAGCGCGATCTGAAAGTCACGTTCAATCAAACAAGAAAAATATTCCGTTATAGCTTCGTTCACCGCCGATCTAGTAGTTTTACCTCCAGCCAGAATCCACTACTATCAGCCCTAAATGGTGCGACGGACCAATTTTTTTTTCAATCACTTTTTTCTTTCTAAATTATACCCAACTCCAAGATACCCAACAAATGACTACTGACAACTTTGATTTCAATCCAGAGCAAAATATTCAAAGGGATCCGCAATTTCAAGGTAATTCCCCGCTAATGAAAGGTACGGATGAGCAATTCCAAGGGCCAAGGAACAAAAAAACTAAAGGAAAGCAAAAGATTGATATCGAATATATTCAAATGAAGCAGAGAAGGCAAATCACTTTTTACAAGCGCAAGTCCGGATTGATCAAAAAGTCCCATGAACTGCATACCTTGACTGGCTCAGAAGTCTTGTTGTTAATGGTATCCGAAACTGGACATATTTATACTTATGCTACTGATAAACTGCAACCCATGATTTCACTTCCAAACAGCCAAGCGTTTATTCAGTCTTGTTTACAACAAGAACCTAGTGATCAGCCACTTTTAGATGCTTCAATGTTGAGTGGAGAATCGCCTTCAATGACATTTGATCCTACTACGATTTTCGGCAATTCCGGTGAATCAGAAAAAGGTTTGAAGGACGAACCTTATATACCAACCTCGTTGCCGAGGATGGAAGACTTTTCCATTCCGTTCACTAGAAGGGACTCTAATCAAAGTGTTCGCAAGGATATGATTCGACCTAACACTCAAATTTTGAAAATGCATGAACCTCCGCTACTACCAGAAATGTCCAGCAGTAGCATGCGAAACACTTCCAATTATTTGGTTCCAAAAACACCAAACTATTTGGGCAAAGTTGCACGATCATTCAATAATACCGTAAATTACTCATCCAGCGCTTCTTTTGGTGGCAGAAATCAGAACGTGAATCAAACGGCTCGTGTAGAAGAAAAAGAAAAGGTACAAGAAATCTTGCGAAAGATGGACGATCAATATTATTACAAAGATGGAAAAAACCCTTACAACTACTAATATTAATAAAGTGTAGTTTGATGAATGGACTTGGTTTACAGATGGTAAAGATGCCGACGGAATGATTAAATTACGCATTATGTCTAGAACCAGTTAATCTGTTGTTGCATCCATATTACACATCATTATCAAAGAGGTGATGAACGTGTGTATGCTTTCGCAGCCCCGTAATTGGTGGATTTGGATTGCCAATGCGTCCAAGATTGTTGGTGCAACTGGAGCATCATATACTTGAGTATCAACTTTTTAGGTGTTGTACCACCGCCAACGATTAGTCCAACATGTACGTCATCTGCTCCACTTCCATGTTGCATATTCCTTTACACATAAAAGTATCTGTGAGTGTTCCGATATCAGTTGTGTGAGCTGACATCATTTGCTGCAAAGTTGGTTCAGTCTGTATCTTCTAGCAGTCTCAAGTTTGATATGTCGACTGCTCGAAAGAACATTTATGTATTTGTAATACAAATGTTACTCTGCATGTCCTATGAAATGCCCATTTACTATTGCTACGTTATCTTTTGGAAAGTAGCTGTAACTAGCTGCGTGATTCCAGCCTTTGCAGAGTTTTTAATTAGATAATCCAAGTCACGCTGTTGGAAACAATCCATTGATATCATGATCCGATGGTTCGCTTGCCCAAACTAACAGATTATGCAGCACAAAAGTACAATGAAGAACTCCAGGTACTATCATTGAATGGGTGAGAATAATTATTCCTCATTGATGATTTATAAATGTCGTGTGGAGGAACGTTTTCCTGTTAATCTGCCAATTGGTTTGCTGGGGAAAACGTTTTCACCTGGTAGAAAACAATATCCACTCAAACAGGATATAGAGAGCATTGCTCGTCAAAGGCTGTTCAACTCTAGGTTCAATGGGATGCTTTTGATGAGTTGTTTTATTTTCAATCAAAAAACAGTACTGAGTCGTATTTTGGATTTTTCAAATCCAAAGCACATGTCTATTTCGTGCATGATAGAGTGTTCAACTCTTCAAAAGGGATCTATTCAATGGGTGTTTATTCAAAATAATGCAGCTGCCAACAAAGCTACAACAGAAACAGAGCTAACAGAGTTTACAACCGCGCCAGATAATACATTGGTTCCGTATTCAGCAGCAGTGGTTGGTTTAGATTGTCCGTATACATTGCCACTTGGTACTTTTGTAGTGGCAACTGGAATATCACAAGGAGTGGTTTGAGCAACAGGTGATGCAGAAGTGTAGACATTTCCGTTTCCGCCAGCGTTGAAGAGCGGCAATGGGGCAGTCCCTTCCTTGGCAACACCTTGGAGTTGGTTAATGTCAATGCCAATAGCCTTCAAGATAGTAGGAGCAACTTGGGCATTGTTTACCGGAGCATCAAACTTTTGGCCCTTGAAAGCAGCAACTGGCCCGCCGCCAACAACCAAAACGACATGCGTGTCATCTTCAGAAGCACCGCCATGTTCCATATTCTTCTTAGGGTTATTTGGCTTGGTATAGATTACGTTACCAGCTTTTGGCAAAACTGCAATATCAGGAACTTTGGCATCAGTAGCAGGATCAGCTCCAAAGAGAGATACGATATCAGCACCACAATATATTTCAGCAGGGGTTACTCCAAGTGTAGCAGCATTTGCCTTCAAAATAGGACAGACAATAGCAGCATTTGCAGGGTCTCTATACCAAATTAGAGCATTGTCATCATTGGTGGTGGCCCATGCGTCACTTGGGATGGTGTTATTGTTGGATGCCAAAAGATTCAAGTTGCTGTCCCCCAACAACTTTAAGCCAGACCTGTCAACTGGAGATTGGCCATGCTTTGCACCGACAACAAGTAAAGTAGTGTCCCATTTTCCACAAGCTTTCAATGCATCAATAATCTGACCAACAAATTCATCAGCTTGCGCAATAGCTTTGGCAAGCAGTGGTGTAGGAGTGAATTGTGCGTCGAGGTAGCCTCCCATGGCTTTATCTGCGTTTGCGTATTGAGTAATCTTTTGTTGAGTTGAAACAACTTGGAAGTTTGCACCAACAATAAACCCGTTGTTCTTTGCGACAGATGCACCAAAGTGGTCATTTCCTTTAATCCAGTTTACAATAGCATCAACATGAAGTTGGTCATAAGTGGTTACATTGGCCAAAGTGTTTGAATAATAAGATATTTCTGGAGTGTACAGATCTTGAACACCATTTCCAGATGGACCATTTACAAAATCGTAAGCCAAGTGTTTGTCTGCATGGCCGGTAAAGTATCCATTAGCTTTAGCAACTTCGTAAACAGTGTTTACCCTCATTTCGTTATGTGGGAACCATGGAACGCATTTTCCATCTACCTTCTTGAATGGCAAAGCATTGATGTTGATACCACATCCATTTTCAAATTTTCCAGATTCACATCCACCATCAAGTCTAGTAGAATCACCATTTGAATTGGTGCCAAGTTCAATGGATTCATCGTATGCAAAGCTGTTACCGATAGGGCCAGTGCAGTTGACATCACCCACAGCATAAAAATTCCTGGAGAAGGCAACGTCATAGTAGAATCCATGAGTTTTTGGTGACGCACCAGTAATCAAGGTTGTAGTTCCAGGGAAAGAGTCGGATGGAACAGAAGTCTTTGCCTTGGTGAATTGCGCGCCGCCAGCAGCCAATTGGGCAATTCTAGAGTTTGGAGAGTTTTTGATCAAGTATTCCAAATCGCCTTGGTGGAAGCCATCTATAGAAAGGACGATTGCATTGGAAGTTTTTCCGAGTGAGACACTTTGTGCCAAGGCCATAGTCAGCAAAGTAGAGGCTGTGAAAAGCATTTCTATCAGATAACTCACCAATCCATTGCGTGATATTTATACCAGCGATGACGAAAAACGTTTTCTAGGCGAACCATAAATAGACCACAAGAAGATGAAAGAAACGTTTTTTCATTAAAATTTCCTATTTCGAATTGATAGGGCTCTCCTTTCAAAATATAAGTTGCATTAATGAAGCCATATTTTATGAAAATTTTGGATCAATCGAACGATTAACGAATTCCCAATCGGCTGTTTTTTGCCTGCAGAATATCAACACTGAAATCGCAAATGCTCTTGCCACAGTTCTGGTCAGAGTCCTACAGTTCACGGGTAGAATGGGGCACAACAATCAAGTTCAAAAATTCACGTTATAATTTATTCTGCAGCTTCAAGTTGCGATATGGCCGAATCTATAAGAGATTTTTGTAAATCTGCACTTAGCAGTTCCACTGGTTGATATTCCAACGAGTTTTCGTACATGAATACGATAATGGTTTCGTAAATCATCTGCTTGTGATTTACCAAGGCGGTGATTATATTACAAACGCGTGAGATTGCTTCTCGTTCTTCCATAGATATTTCCTAATATTATTGAAAAAGTACATCATTTTCATTGATATATAACCCTTCTGGCTGATTTTGCATTTCCGGTGAAATAAATACATGCTTCTGAACCCATATATATCCGTTTAACCCAAGCACCACGTCAACTCCACAGCTAAGGGAGATGAAATGGGATTTAGATCGCTTTATCAACGCAGAAGGGGCTACTACGAGGCAGCCATTCCTTAACTTTCCATATTTGAAACTCCTGGTGTGCAAAGAACATCCTCCATCTCCAAAGAATGCTTGTACTTCTGCAGATAGCATGTCGCCCTCTGCAAAGAAGCTCCTCATTTCCATTTCGTCCGCTTCATTTTTTCTTCGCTGCTATTAGAAAGACTTACTTGCACGCCTCCTGGTAAGTTGATTGATGACAGCAACAGCGTCGCTTCTTGTCTTCCTTGAATGTCTACTCTCCAACGTTTGTTTCCAAGTTCCGCTATTCTTCCGACTACTACATCCCCAATTTCTCCATTGAATCTTGTTTTTAAAGGCTTTACAGAAACCAATTTGTTTACCCGTTCTATCTTTCCAGCAACGGAAGCAACCAGTTGCTCGTTCAATGTAAAAGTTCCATGTCCTCGCATAAATGCAAGATCCTTGGTGATCACTTGTCCGGGAGTTACGATTTCTTCCTTTCTGTCTACCTCCATATCATCGGCATGACTTGCTGGCTTTAGTATCAACATGCTCTCTTCAAAAAAAAATAATTTTTTCAGGAATTTCAAAGTGATGATTTCAAGGTTTGCTAGAAACAAATTCATATTCCGCCGGTTCGCTTCACAAAGGACAGAGAGCAACCCTTCAAAGTTACCATATGTTCTCTTGGTGGCTGCTATTGGTGCATTGGGCCCAGGAGTAGCTATTTACTGACTCTAGTATTTCATGCTAAACCCATCCTTGGAAAACCCAAAGAAGCCTCAAGATGAAAAATACGAAATTCCTAAAGAGCTTGAAGTAAAAGAAAAGGTAGATCGTATTCCTGGGGTTCCGTACATTGACTATGTGCTAGTTGGTGGTGGAACTGCTACCTACAACGCAATGCTGGCTATCCGGGAACAAGATCCAAAAGCTCAAATCCTGATTATTTCAGAAGAAGATCAAGCGCCATATCAGCGCCCACCATTATCCAAAGAGTTATGGACCAGAGGAGCAAGCGCTAAAGAATTGTCATTCATCGACTGGCAAAACAAAAGAACCAGGTTAAATTCTCTAATAGTAGCTTATATTACACTCCAAAGCATAGTTTTACTCTGATTCATCCCAATGAAAACTTGAACGATAAATTAGTTGCTTCACAAAAGGTGTATCTCTACAACACAACGGTTTCTAAGCTGGATCCTGTTAGACATACGGTTACTACTCCAAATGGCGAAATCCAGTACAAGAAAGTACTGGTTGCTACTGGCGGTGCACCTCGCAAACCAAATTTCTTGCAAAATATTCCAGAGGCAGTCAAGGAAAAGGTCTCTACTTTTAGAACTGTAAACACAATTAATAGTAGGTTGAAGACTTCCAAAAATTGGAAAAGATTAGCAAAAAGGCAAAGACTGTAGTTGTCGTTGGAGGTGGATTTTTAGGATCTGAATTATCTGCAGCTCTAGGGATGAATGCAACAAAAAATCAGAAAATTATTCAAGTATTCCCAGAAGTTGGAAATATGGGACTTCTCTTGCCTACATATTTGACAAAATGGACGACAAATAAATTGCAGGAAATTGGCGTGATTGTTGAACCTGAAACTGAAGTTCAGTCATTCAACCACAACCCAGAAACTTCAAAAGTTGTTGTTGAAATCAAAGGAAAAGAGCCAATTGAAGCGGTAATAGATTTATAATTGAAGGATCATGTTATAGTTGCCGCAGGTTTGCAACCAAACACTACTATTGCAAAGAACTCTGGTTTAGAAATAGATCCAAAATATGGCGGCATTCTTGTGAATGCTGAATTGGAAGCAAGATCTGACGTGTTTGTTGCTGGAGATGTATGTTCTTATCATGATGTTGTTTTGGGTAGAAGACGTGTAGAACACTACGACCATGCAGTGATGAGTGGCAGAACAGCTGGTTTGAACATGACTGGCCAAAAGGTAACTTGACGCTTATTATAGAAACCGTATGATTATCAATCAATGTTCTGGAGTAATATTGGACCAAAAGTTTCGTTTGAAGCAGTTGGTATTTTGGACAAGGAGCTTCCAACCGTTTCCGTCTGGAGCAAAGATGGCGGTGAACAGCATGGACAGGGTGCTGTATATTACTTGAGAAATTCAGTTGTAGTTGGTGTTTTGCTGTGGAACTTGCATGGCAAGATTGATCAAGCAAGAGAAATCTTAGCAAAGCAAGACAAAGTTAAAGATCCAAATCTATTGGCCAAAGTCATTGATGTTCATCAATAAATCTAATCGAATATTTTCTTTTACTTTTTCAATGAATCACCCCCACAAACACATTTATGCCAAACTAAACGAAATCAACAAGCGATTCCCAGTGATAAACGAAAAGGACCCGGAATTCCAAAGAGAAACTCAGGAGCTGATACAAATGTTCAAGGATGTGCAAGCCTTTAGAATCAGCGGTGAAGAGCGTTCAACGACACTTAAGCTTCTTCATTACTGTCTATCGAAACAACCAGTTAAAGAGCTCGCTCTGTTGAATGATTGTATTGATGTATCCATATTTCATTCAATTATCACATTGCCGTTAGAAACCTTGGTTATTTATGCATTCAAAAACATTACTAATAATTGGACAGGCACTAAATTCCATACACTTCGGATAAACGAATCAAAGATTGAAAAGAACTTTTTTGTAGGGTTAAAAGATAATGTTGATCTACAGGCTCTTAGCTTGTATGATGATGGGTTAGAGGACGAACAAGCTTCTGAAATTGCCGAATTCTTATCAAAATCGTCACTAAAAGAACTGGATTTATCCTTGAATAATTTCTCTAAAGTTGGATTCAGAAAAATTGTTGAACAGCTTCGAAAGTCTCATTTGGAAGTATTTAATATTTCGTACAATCCAATTGGGTCTGGATTAGGCTTCCTGGTGGACATCAATCTGAAAATTCTGGTCCTGGACGGAGTTGATATGGATATTGATGGTGTGCAGCCTTTCGCAAAGAGTTTAAAATCAAATTTGAAACTGACGCATTTATCTTTGGAGAATAGCACTTTTACACTTGAAGCAGTCAAGTGCCTTTTTGAAGCGATCGCATTCAATATCTGCATCCACACCCTAAATTTGATGGACATTAAAGTAGAAGGTTATTATTTTGATAGTTTGAGCGAAATGATAAAAAAGAACAGAGGAATCAGGATGCTTAAGCTGGATGATGACGAGTTGGATTATGAAGGAAACCGCTACATCACTCACATTGACACTGGAAATAGTGAATCTGATAGCGAAGATGAGGAAGAAGATGGATTAGATGAGCTGCTGTACAGAAACAAGGAAGCTCAGCATCATGGGTACCTTGAAGTTGTAAAGCACAAGCATTTAATTGACTTGCTAAATCTACCGACTGAATTGCAGTACATGGTTTTTGCTGTCTTTTCCCTTCACTGCAAGATCCCTTACTCTCACATCCATGGGCTATATCAAAGCTTTCAGCTGGGAAATGATGCTGTGATGAGACACATTTTTGACCTTGTTCGAGAATAAAATCTTGAAAAAAATGTTTCCAGTTGAATTACTCAATATAATTGTACAGTATTTACCTCGCCAAGAATTGAAAAACTTGAGCCTGACAAGCAAGCTATTCCACAAGACGGTACTTGCTGAACTATGGAAAGATTTTGAAATCACACCAACAAACATCACAGCAACGCTCAACCGTGTATATCTAATGAAAGCATTCAGGAATAATTCAAGTATCGCTTCACCATTCTATTACCTGTCGCAGTTCAATACATCCAATTTGGAATCGTTTCAATCACTAGTTACTGATGATTTCATCCATTCGTTTTTTACAAATATACAAATCAACAACTATTGCCATGTAAAAAAACTGATACTAAAGAACAGTTATTTAGTAACCGCTAGTTCTATAGAATTGATATTAAAGTTTACTACACTCAAGCATGTTGAATTCTCTTGGATACAACTAGAAGCGGAGCAGTATTTGTACAGTAACATTACTTACTTGAACGTTCTAAGCGTGTATACACTATTTGCCAATAGTATCAACATTAATATCAAAGGACTGCGGAAATTGGTATTGCACAAACCAGAATTATCCACAGATAATATACAGATAGAGTACGATAAGCTGGTACACTTGAATCTAGCATTCGTTTGTTGCAGCCAATTGTTTAATTACAAGTATTTAAAGTTACAGGAACTGTACCTGAAAAACACGAAACCAGTAATTACGGATGAACTATTTAAAAGTTTGGTTGATGCTTGTATCGGGCTTAAAGAATTACACCTCGAAGATCATGAAATTGGAGATGGCAGTTTGTTGCACCTTAACAAAAGCCATTCTGCAAAGAGTTTAGAGTACCTTGGCTTAGTTCGATGTTTGATTACAGCGAAAGGAATAGAAAGCCTTCGATTATCAAGGTTGAAAGCAATGGATGTTTCAGGAAACAAGATCAATAAGCAGCTGATTACTTTTCTAATGAGCAAACCACAATTTGTAAATGTAGAACTGCTAATAAAATAACATATTTATTTAATCAAAAATAAGAAAGAACCCAGTATGGCCGGGTTGGTAAGGGACTAGATTAGCATATTTTTACAGTCGGGAGAAGGATTAAAACCACAGCTGGAATAAAAGTCTAGTGAGCTTGGCAAACTGTAGAGCAGAATGGGTTTTTGACATTTACGGGAAATGGTTTTGAATCTTTATGTTAGAATGAATTACCGTTCCATCAACTCTTTTCCAATTCCTTGCCCCCTATAAGTATTGGAAACCACAAAACTTTCTATCCAGATGTATTTTTCCATAAAGACAAATTCCTGAGCTGCAACTATTTGATCGTGCGTGTCGTCTACTATAACTTCTGTGGTGAATCCATCTTCTTTAGTGTGTATTAAATCCATCAAAATATCCTTTTCGCCAAATGTTCGCGAGACTAGCGTCTCTGCTCTGTCCAATATATCCTGGTCATAAACGTCCACAGGCTCGCCCTTAAAACGATGAAGCACAAACCCATACTCTTTCAATTTATTTGGTATAGGTGGTAGCAAAATGTTTTGTATGCGCGCCATAGAAAGATCTCTGTTGTAGTCATTTGTGATGTGAAGGAAATTCCCTAAATTCTTTTCAAAATTGTAGTTTCCAGAAAATATCAATCCGCGATACAAGTCCAGTCTCTCTTGTCTTTTGTTTCTCTGCATTCGTTGTAATTTACACAGTTTCGCTTGCGGAGAGTATTTACATGTGATTTTATTCCATTTCCAGTTAGATTTGCGGTATTCTGGATCTTTAATGCGGTATGGTTCAATGGTATTTACTTGCTTTTGTTCAAACAAGTGTCTTGTCTTTATTGCTTGGTTAACCGACTGTCGTGTGACTTTTGGTTTCGGGTAATAGGTTACTAGGTTAAGAAATACTTACATCCTCGTAGTTTACAAATGTATTTCTCTCTCGATTCTTTGAACCGCATTTGGTTGGTATAGTGTCTTGGGCTGATTGGAGTATTGGTTCGGATAGGTGTGAGTCGGTTGTACTGAAACGCTGTTAAATCCGGGTATCTAAGCTTGCGAATGTTCATGTTCTTTTTCCTAGTGTTAAACTATTTAAGTGGCAAACTTTGTGAGCAAACGGAGCAAGGCGAGTCAAAAACGTGTCACAGGACCTCTGCTTATCAGCCAATGATAAACATCTTGAAGGTGTATCGACGGAGCAGAGATAAATCCGACTCGATATTCATGTGAATTACAGGGTTAGAAATTCAGCTAGTTGAAATCACAAGTTTTAATCACGGGCACGGTATATATTACTGTGACTGTATGAACATGATTTTATTAGCTATATAGTATATAGTATATACCCTTGGGAGGAGCATGACTGATTATTCGGTCACTGTCGAATCTCAGCACTAACAGACTACGTGGTAATAGATTCCGCTCAAGAAACACTATCTCCCTATCTCCCTATCGAGAAATCAAGAACATCAAGCATAGTATTGGTTGAACCTTGAAAAAATGTCCAAAGGCAAAAATGTCCAGCAATTAACTTGATCTAAAAAAATGGCCCAACCATCTAGTGCCTTAGGACCATTCTCCGATTTCAACCCATCGTCACAAGCAGAAGAAGTTGGGAATGCAGCCATTACCAGGAGACCAAGACAGAACAGAAATATCGCTGAAATCCAGCGTCAGGTTGATGAAACTGCTGAGCAAGTAAGAAAAGATTTCGAAAGTTTCTTGCAAAAGTAATTCTGAATTAAATTAGTTTTACTGATCCGGAAACCAATACTCAGCTCTACGTCGAGCAGATCATGGTTCTGCGCAAGAACAATGCCACTACTATATATGTGGACTACAGCCATCTTGAATCTTACAATGATGTTCTGGCTGAAGCGATCGTATATCAATACTTTAGGTATATATGGACTAATTCAGAATGGAGCCTTTCCTTCGTAAAGCAATTCAAAATTTAGTTCGACAATATGATCCTGCTTACTTGAATGTTTCGTGGACTGGAAATCAGGATGTTGAAGATCCTGAAAACCTGAGAGAATTTTCATTGGCATGGTATGGACTCAAGTCTGAGAATCGGTGAGCTTAGATTAACAAAAGATTGCGTCAAATCAGAATGGATCAGCATGCTCAATTAGTTTGTATTACCGGTACAGTTACTAGGACCTCTCAGGTGCGTCCAGAATTATTATTTGGTACCTTTGAATGTGGAGAATGTCATTCTGTAATCAGAGACGTACAACAAGAGTTTTATTATACAGAAGTAAGCGATTTTTAATTTAGCCCACTACATGCATGGATGTGATGTGTGGAAACAGAACCAACTTTAATCTATTGACTGCATCTAGCAAGTTTGCTGACTGGCAAAAGATTAGAATCCAAGAAAATGCAAATGAAGTACCTAGTGGTGCAATGCCTAGATCTATGGATGTGATTCTTCGTGGAGAAGGGGTTGAAAGAGCAAAAGCTGGTGATAAAATCAGGATTACTGGCTCACCATTAGTTGTACCAGATGTCGCACAGCTCATTGGAAACAAAGTCCAAATCCAACGCGATGCCGCTGGAAGAAGAGGTCAAGAGGGCTATGGCCAGGATGGTATTTCAGGGCTGAAAGCTTTGGGGGTTCGTGAAATGACTTATAAATTGATTTTCATGGCTACTTTTATTCAACAAATTGACGAAAAGAATGCACTATCTGCTTTGCATGATATGGAGGAAGATGAAGATCCACATACCGCTTGGTTAGCCAGACTCTCTGCTTCAGAAAAAGAGCAAATTAATCAAATGAAGAATGATAGAAGAATATATCAGAAACTAGCTTCGAGTATTTCTCCGCATATTTATGGTAAGTTGGGTTTTATTGTAGGACATGAAGATATCAAGAAGGGTATTTTGCTGCAATTATTGGGAGGAGTACACAAATCTACTCATGAAGGTATCAATTTGCGTGGAGATATCAATGTGTGTATTGTTGGGGATCCTAGTACTGCAAAGTCACAGTTCTTAAAGTACATTGCAGGTTTCATGCCAAGAGCAATCTATACTTCTGGCAAAGCCTCTTCTGCCGCTGGTTTAACTGCTACTGTTTCCAAAGATGAAGAGACCGGTGAAATGACAATTGAAGCTGGCGCTTTGATGTTGGCTGATAACGTAAAATGATTCTAAACGTAGGGTATATGCTGTATAGATGAGTTTGACAAAATGGATCTCAAAGATCAGATAGCAATTCATGAAGCGATGGAACAGCAGACCATTAGTATTACAAAAGCTGGTATCCAGGCTACTTTAAATGCACGTACGTCTATATTAGCTGCTGCCAACCCTATACACGGACGATATGACAAAAAGCTATCCTTGAAGCAAAATATTGCAATGTCTCCGCCAATCATGTCTCGTTTTGACTTATTCTTTGTTATTCTAGATGAGTGCCATGAACAGACAGACTATTGTATTGCACAGCATATTATCAATTTCCACAGATTCAGAGAAGAGGGTGTCGAGCCTGACTTTTCTACTGAACAACTAAAGCTTTATCTAACATTTGCTAGAGGACTTAAGCCAAAGGTAGGCTGATCTAATGGTAGATGACTGAAGAAGCTAGAGAATTTTTGGTCACTCAATACCGCAACCTTCGTCAAGCTGATGCTACAGGAGTTAGCAGATCTTCTTATCGTATTACAGTCAGACAACTAGAGAGTATGGTCAGATTGTCTGAAGCATTGGCCAAGTTGCACGCTTCAGACGAAGTTCTGATTAGACATGTTACTGAAGCTGCATATTTGTTGAAAACCTCTATTGTGCATGTTGAGCAAGATGCAGTCAGCCTTGAAGAGGAAGTAGAGCAAAATGACCAAATGAACGTTGATGACATTCCAGGCACTCAAGACTTACCAGTTGAAACCACCGCTCCAAAACAAAAAATATCTATTAGTGCTGAAGACTATCAAAAGATTGTGCAATCTATCATTTTAAGAATCAAAAATCAAGAACGCCTTACTGGTGTTGCTGGCATGACCAAATCTGCTATTATCACTTGGTTTTTGGAAAAAGAAGAACAAGCAGGCAACATCGAAGATGAAGAGTCGTTCAATAGGCAAAAGAAGACGATCAAAAGTGTAATTAGTAGGCTGGTTAAACAAGAGCGTGTGTTGCTAGAAATGAGGGACACTACGAGACTAGATGATGAAGAAGCTGAGGATAGTGGAGAAGGTGCCGTATTGGTTATTAGTCCTGCATATTTGGATATTAATGAATAATTTTACGTTTCAAATTTATTACAAAATTGCGTCTTGTCCAGTTAAAATTTTGCATACTTGGGTGTATTTGGCCATGGTGTTGGTAATAACTGTTTCTGGCAGGGAAACACCAGTCTTCTTGTCGAAATTAATTGACAACAAGTAATCGCGAAGGTACTGCTTGTCGTAACTAGGCTGTGACTTGCCAACAGCATACTGGTCTGCCGGCCAAAATCGAGAAGAGTCTGGTGTCAATACTTCGTCAGCCAAGATCAAATCACCGTTTGCATTCACACCAAATTCGAATTTTGTGTCTGCAATAATGATTCCTTTAGTTTGAGCATAATCCCGGGCTTTGATATAAATCTTTAACGCCATTTCTTCAACTTCTTTTGCATATCTTTCACCAATAATGGAATTCAGTTTGCTTGGGTGAATATTTTCATCTAGATTAAATTGGTTTACCATGATCTCCTAGTTCTGCCTTTGTACTTGGGGTGAATAACGGTTTTTCCAACTTTTGAGATTCAACGAGTCCTTCTGGAAGTGGAATATCGCACACAGTTCCCTTCTTTTTGTATTCCACCATTGCAGAGCCTGTGATATAACCTCTTACAATGGCTTCGACTGGAAGAATCTTTAGCTTATGAACGAGCATGCTTCTTCCGAGCAATTGATCCCTGTATTTGTGCACTATTACCGGCATTTCATCGATGTTCGTTGTAATGACATGATTCTTGATTGTATCCTTTAGAAAATCAAACCAAAAGTTGGAAATCTGAGTCAAAATCTTTCCTTTTCCGACAATCGCCTAGAATTAAGGGAAAGGATACACTATTCATCACCACATCGAAAGCTGAAATTCTGTCGGTAGCGACAAATAATAGCGAGTGTTCATCCACTTCATAGACATCTCTGACTTTGCCTCTGGCAATCAACTTCAAATCAGGGCAATCAGTTTTCAACACGGCAGACATTTTTTGAATAAAAAATGAAAAAATGCCAATTTGGATTTCAGTGAAAAAGAAAAATGCCTTTTTGAGAACTGCGGAAGGTCATAAGAATTTGAGAAAGTGCAGAGATATCAACATTTTATTTGTAACAGGTTCGCACGACAACTTTGTCGCCTTTCGTGATCGCGCAGAAATCCAGATGCTTTAATTGAGGTATTTTTGAAAGAACCAAGAAGCGATAGCCTTTTGTTGCTTCCAGCGGATTCCCATGAAGTGTTAAATTCCTTAGATTTTGCAATTTCCCCAGTTTGTCTACTTCGTTGATTGCTGTGATGTTGTTGGCATGCAAATACAAGACTTTAATATTTGGGCAAATCAGCAGAGCCTAAATTAGCGAGCTAATATACATCTTCTATTTTGGTGAGATTGTTGAATGAAAAGTCTATCCAGTTGATGGTTTCTGGAGTTATTTTGAGCATTGACAATATACGCGGAAGTTCCGAAATAGACTGCAAGTGGTTATTGCAAAATCTGATTGAATTTGATCTTTTCCTTGGTCGCTTTTGCAAAGATACTTCTGATTCTTCCTCACAAAGATCTCGTTAATACCAGAATACCTAGCAATCCTTGTAACTCATGAAACGAAAAATCTACAGGGGGTTTGAGTATCAGCGCGTCCTCTCTGGTGCTGATTTTGTGCTCCTTTTCATGTGCGTTAGTTTTCATTTGGGGAATGACGTTATCCCATTTCAAATTGAAATAAAAGGAAACAAACACTATTGCTTGGGGCTGAACAAAACAAAGTGCTCAAACAAGATAGCAGAATCAACCGCGTTAGTTATTTCCGCTTTTCTTGTGTTTAGTAATTCAACTTATCTGAGTTATTTTGACACACAGCCGTGTCGTCTGACTGGATTTAATGCATCAGATGATAACAACATAAACAATCAAATATCTCGCTGATTTACTTCCACCCTATTTGACGTATTGCCACCGTAATCAATATAGTTCATTGTTCCATGTAGTCAGCAGGCCACCATTAAATCCATGGTTCTCTGGGGTATAGCGATTGGGTCTTGAGAAAAAAATTCCGCGCGCTCTGATTGGCCAACCACACAGCTTTTATTCAAAAAATTTAGTGTAGATTTCCCTTACATTCGCTTGCATCGTCGAAGGAACTCTACAGAGCTTTTTTCGAATTATCACCACACAGTCAAGCAAATCTCACGGAAGCACACACTCGAAACTCGTCAACTCAGAGTTTTAGTAGAGTCCGCCTATAGTCGTTCTCTCACAAATTAATTATCGTATTAGCACTTCGGGAAGTCCCAGAGGTGTCTGCCGATCACGTCGTTAAGAAACAAAAGCTTTACTTCTAAGATCCATTACGGGATCCTTTCTGGTAACGCGATTGACTAACACTAGACCCACCTTGGTTGGATTTTCATTAATTGCCTTTTATCGAATTATTCAAGTCATTCTTCATGAAAGAAACTTACAACGCACTTATCAATACACAAGAATTTGCATCGCAAATCCACCCTCAATTGAAATTAGTTTCAAAGCCTTCTACTGAATTTGTTCCTCAGGTATTAAACAGATCTATTGCTTCAATATTGAAAGCTGGTGTTACCAAACGTGACATCGAAGAAGAAGATCCTTTCTTTGTCTGCGATTTGGGTGAAGTTGCACGTCAACATGCACAATGGAAACGTTTGCTGCCAAGGGTACAGCCGTTTTACGCCGTTAAATGTAATCCGGATCCAGTAATTTTAAAAGTTCTTGCGAAATGTGGAACTGGTTTTGACTGCGCTAGCAAGGTAAATTCAATTCTTACTGTTAGGCTGAAATTCAGCTCGCGTTAGATGCAGGTGTTGATTCTTCAAGAATTATCTACGCCAATCCATGCAAGCAAGCTTCGCACATTAAATTTGCTTCCTCAAAGAATGTAAATGTGATGACCTTTGACAATGCTGACGAGCTTTACAAGATTAAAATGGTAGCTCCAGAATCACAACTTGTCCTACGAATTCTCACTGATGATTCTAAATCTGTATGCAGATTTGGGGTTAAATTTGGGGCTTCGTTGTCGATCGTTCCTTACCTTTTGGAAACTGCAAAGTCATTGAACCTTGATGTTATTGGAATCAGTTTCCATGTAGGAAGTGGTTGTTTCGATGCTACATCCTTTACTGACGCTGTCGAACTGGCTCGCAAAGCATTTGATATTGGTGAAGCTCTTGGCTTTAATTTCACCTTGTTGGATATTGGCGGTGGCTTCCCTGGGAACAACCCCGAAGGTTTGCAGTTCAAGGATATTGCAGCACTTTTGGGACCTACTATAGACAGACTGTTCCCTCCCCACATTCGAGTTATATCTGAACCAGGAAGATACTTTGTTTCGTCTGCCTTTACCTTGGCTGTAAACATCCAAGCAAGAAGAGTAGTTTCATTAGATGCAGAGGGAAATCCAACAGACCCTACCCATGATGAAAACCCATCATTTATGTGTAAGTTTATAGAGTAACGTTAGATTATATCAATGATGGTATGTATGGTAGCTTCAATTGCATCACTTTTGATCATGCAGTTGTAAAGATGAAGCCTCTCTGTCGCAGTGGAACATTTATGTACGAACAAGAGCATTCTTTGAAGCTGTTTGAATCATCAGTCTGGGGACCTACATGCGATTCAATTGATTTAATTGGACGCAACATCTTCCTTCCAGAAATGAAGATTGGTGACTGGCTGTCCTGTTCTCATATGGGTGCTTATACCATTGCTGCCGCCTCAACGTTTAACGGATTTAAAAAGAGTAATGTCATTTACACTGACACTAATTGATTATTGGTTTCTTTTTTTCATCCAATAAAACAATTTAGTTATTGATTTTTTTTTTCATGAACACTTCTGATGTGGTGTTCAACTACCTGACCAAGGAGGAATTGGAATCAACCAAGAGCACCTTAGATAAAATATTAGAAATACCAGATTTGAAGGAAGTGATAAGCGAGTCCCCAGAGTTGAAGAAGCTCATGTCTTTTTTCACTTTGGTCAAGAAAGCAGTTCGAGGACCAACAGAGGAAGTACTCAGCAAGCGAATGGAACGCAAGAAAAGACAAGCAACAGACCATAAAACAAAAAACTTTACGGAATATTTGAATAGTATGAATTTGGAATGTGAAGCCGACTTGCCAGTCAAGGGCGATTTTATGGCAAGCACAGATCCAGAAAACGCTGTAGCACTAGCAGAGAATGAAATCTCCAACATCAAGCTGCTAGAGTATGAAAAGCAGCAGCTAAACCACCTACAGTACATTGTTTCATCCACTACCAAATCCTTAAACAAGCTGGATTTATCTGATCGTAAAAAATTCATTAGAGAATGTGCAATTTGTAGAGCAGAGTACTCTGATATAGACAATCAGTATTGCTTTTATTGTCCTCCGTGTGCTGACTTTAACTTGATGAAACGACTACAAACAATCTCTATACCAAAAAGAATAGCTTTGGTTACAGGAGTACGAGTAAAGATAGGATATGAAATTGGCCTCAAACTGTTGCGTAGTGGGGCCACGGTGTTGGGAACTACTAGGTTTCCAAAAGATGCCATTCGGCGCTACTCTTTGGAGCCAGATTTTGAAGAGTGGAAGGATAACCTTCGAATCTATGGAATTGATTTTAGGGATCTGGCGATGGTAAATACCTTTATCGATAAACTGCTCTCCACACTATCTCATTTGAATATGATCATCAATAATGCAGCTCAAACAGTTCGAAAACCACCACAATTTTATCGACATTTGATATATGGTGAGCGAGCAGATATTGAACAGGATCAAATTCCTATTCTGCAATTTGAGAATGAACAGCTTCAAAATCTCAAATTGTCCGAGCCTCCAAATGCTAGCAATTTCCAGCAAGTGATTCACTCAAAGGACAATATTGGAATATCCCATTCTACATTAATGTCCCAGCTGCCCCTTTTGCCAGATGAAGACAAATATTCTCCTCATTTTCCAGTTGGTAGATATGATCAGTTTGGACAACAACTGGATCTTCGTCCTAAAAACAGCTGGGTAATGAAGCTAGATGAAATTCCAATGGTTGAAATGCTGGAATGCCAAACTATCAATGCCACAGTGCCTTTCATGCTCAATTCCAAGTTAAAACCGCTTTTAATGGCTGATCCGCATCCTGATAGATATATTGTTAATGTATCTGCAATGGAAGGCACCTTTTATAGAACTAAAACCACTAACCATGCCCATACCAATATGGCTAAGGCTGCGCTGAACATGATGACTAGAACCAGTGGTGCAGATTATGCCAAGGATGGAATATACATGTGTGCAGTTGACACTGGGTGGGTAACTGATGAACGGCCAAAGAGATATTTTGAAAACAGCACCAAGCAAGGAGAAAGGCTACCGCTGGACGAACTTGATGGGGCAATGCGAGTATTAGACCCTGTGTTTCAAGGAATTAGAGAAGGGAACTATCACTATGGCTGTCTGCTAAAGGACTACCTCATAACTAGGTGGTAATTACACCTGTCAATTTTGAAAGGTCTTTGCTTGCAGAATGATTTTCTAATCTTCTAAATACTAATAAATCCAACATGTTATCTTTTCAATAGGTCTGTGTTCTTGGACGATCTTGCCCATTTTTTTAATCTAACTTCAATCGCAATATGGTACCAAAGTTTCTGATTGTAGGACGAAGATTATTCAGAGCCAACTGATTACACAAAGGCAGCGTTCTCAAAGGTAATCGCTAATCCTGATTTTAGAATACCAATTTAAGTCAACAAGCTGCAAAACTAAGCAAGAATAAAGTACTGGAATTTTAACCACAGGCTGCTGATGCTAAAAAGCGCTATGCATATCTTCTTGGGCAAACGGATATCTTTGGTGCGATCTCTCTAACATAGCTCACTTTATCAATTTGGCCAAAATGAAATCATCAGACAAATCTCAATTTGCGGATTTCAATATCGACAACGCCAAGGCTAAGGCTAGTAAAACCGGACGTACTAGGAAGACGGAAAAGGAAGAGGATGAGGAAATGTTGGAAAACGCAGATCATGAAGAGGAAGCACCATTTGCATTTGAAGAATCTCCAAAATGTATATAATCTTAATGTAGATATCACTGGCGGAACTCTAAGAGATTATCAAATTCAAGGTTTGAACTGGATGATTAGTTTGTACGAAAACGGGATCAACGGTATTTTGGCAGACGAGATGGTAAATCCAATCTAATATCAGGGTCTGGGTAAAACTTTACAAACCATTTCGTTTTTAGGATATTTAAAGCATTTTGAGAATGTTAATGGTCCTCATTTGGTTATTGTCCCAAAATCCACTTTGCACAATTGGGTAAAAGAATTTGAACGATGGTGCCCATCATTGAAAACCTTACTGTTCCATGGATCTAAAGAAGAAAGAGTAATTTGGTGCTGACCTAGGCCGACATTATCAAAGACAAAATGTTTGACACCAACTGGGATGTTTGTATCACTTCATACGAAATGTGCTTGATTGAAAAGGCATCATTGAAAAAGTTTTCATGGGCATATATTGTTATTGATGAAGCCCACCGTATCAAGAATGAAAACTCTGCCTTGTCTCAAATTGTAAGAATAATGCCTTGCAGAAATCGATTATTGATTACCGGTACTCCGTTGCAAAATGATCTCCATGAACTGTGGGCATTGTTAAACTTTTTGCTTCCCGACATCTTTAGTTCTGCTGCTGATTTTGATGCTTGGTTTACAACAGAGCAAGGTGGAAATCAAGAAAAGGTAGTCACACAATTGCACAAAGTCTTGCGCCATTTCTTGTTGCGACGTATAAAGTCAGACGTGGAAAAATCCCTACTGCCAAAGAAGCGTATTGATTTGTACGTTGGTATGTCGAGTATGCAACGTAAATGGTACAAGAAGCTGTTGGAAAAGGATATTAGTGCTGTTAATGGTAAATGCCTTTTTATTTTAAGGGGCCGTTGAAAGATCTGGTGGTACAAAGAGACTTCAAAATATTGTTATGCAGTTGAGAAAGTGTTGCAATCACCCGTATTTGTTTGATGGAGCGGAAGAAGGACCGCCATATACTACTGATCAACATATTGTCGACAATAGCGGTAAATTAGTGATTTTGGATAAGCTGTTGGCAAGATTGAAGGCTCAAGGCTCTAGAGTCTTACTATTTTCCCAAATGTCTAGAATGATTGATATTCTAGAAGATTATTGCAACTGGAAAGGATTTAAATATTGTCGTTTGGATGGCCAAACAGCCCATGAAGATCGTATTGCCTCAATTGATGAATTTAACAGAGAAGGCAGTGAAAAGTTTATTTTCTTGCTCACTACTCGTGCTGGTGGTTTAGGTATCAATCTTGCCACTGCGGATACTGTTATTATGTATGATAACGACTGGAACCCTCAAGTTGATCTGCAAGCCGAAGACCGTGCTCATAGAATTGGGCAAAAGAAGCAGGTTGTTATTTTCCGTTTCATTACAGAAGTAAAATCTGTCTAATCTAGAATGCGATTGAAGAAAAGGTTATTGATCGTGCCACCCAAAAACTTCGACTTGATCAATTGGTTATCCAACAGGGTAGGCACACTGCCAAGACTGCTCAACAAAGTAAAGATGATTTGGTTTCAATGATTCAGTATGGTGCCGATAGCATCTTCCAGTCAATCGATAGTACAATCGACACCGATGATATTGAAGAAATCCTTACTAGATCTGAAAAGAAGACCCAGAAATTAGAAGAAAAATATAAAGATATGGGATTGGATGATCTTCAACAGTTCACTTCAGAAGCAAATACTTATCAATGGGAAGGGCAAGATTTCGGGCAAAAGAAAGGCAAAGGTATTAATTGGATTGGACCTTCAAAGAGAGAAAGAAAGTCCAATTACGACTCGCTCAACTTTAGTCGAGGGGGAGGTTTGCTTCCGCCTCACCTTCGAAAAGATCGACTTCCAAAACCAAAGGGTGTAATAATGTAATTGTTATATTTGACCTAGTTATGAACACCAGTTCTACTCTCCCAGACTCCATGAGTTGCAAGAAAAAGAAAAGTATTACTTTTGGAAGCAAAACAATGTCGTTTTAACAATCAATGACTGTCCGGTTGAGAATTACACTGAGTGGTTGACTCAAGAACAAGAATTGATCGACAAAGGTAATATTTATAGTTGATTTCCAGCTGAACCTCTAACTGAAGCTGAAATTGCAGAAAAGGAATTACTTTCTACCCAAGGATTCGAAAACTGGAACAAACGTGATTTTAGCAACTTCCTTAAGGCACAGGAAAAGCACGGAAGATATAATATTGAAGCTATCACTGAAGAAGTCGAAGGAAAGACACTCGAAGAAGTCAAGCAGTATTCCGAGGTATTTTGGAAAAGGTTTACAGAACTTTCCGATCATGAAAAGATTTTGCAAAATATCGAAAGAGCAGAAACTCGATTGCAACGTATTACTGAAACGAACAATGCCATTGCTCAAAAAATTGCATTATACAGAGTTCCGTTACAGCAAATCAAGTTCAACTACGGACAAAACAAGGGCAAAATGTATACAGAAGAAGAGGATAGATTTTTGGTAATTATTGCTAATTCTAGTTTGTGATGCTTCATAAGTTTGGATATGGCACTGATGAAATCTATGAAAAAATTAGAGCTGAAATCAAGAAATCTCCGCTATTCAGATTTGATTGGTATTTTAAATCCCGTAATGCTATTGAAATTCAAAGACGTTGTGCTACGTTGGTGATGTTGATTGAAAAGGAATTTGGAGTAGATTCAACTGATGGAAGAAAGAGAAAGGCAGTATTAATTGAAGATGTGAAAGCAACTTCCAAGAAAAAGAAGTAAAGTTTAATAAATTCATTTCAAAATAATTGGCGTAGTTGTTCAAAGGAAGAATCTTTGAAATTGAGTGATGACTGTACAGCTTGCACACCAGGTACACCAACTTTAGTGTAAAATGAAGATACCCCCATACTGGAATATTCGCAAAGCAAGTTATCTATGTCTGCTTGTCGAATATCTACCATCAGCAATGAGTACTTTTATCTATTAAAGTGAGACAACACCCGCCACCTCCTGCACCAGTTAGTTTAGTGTTCATTCCATACTTGATGGACGTTGCACACAGGTTATCTATTACTGGATGGCTCATACCAGCACATGAAAGCAGCTGCTGATTCATATGAATCAATACCTACTATTAACGCAATATACCGCCAAGTCGTTGCAGATTTTATCGCTATCAACATTAGATGAAAACAGCTCTGCGCAAGTGAGGGATATCGCGCCAATGGCTTCTACAACATGATCCATAATTTCAGGGAACTGGAATTAAGATTAAATACTTGTTTTTTTCTTTGACCAAACATCTCTACTTGCCTTTTGGTGTTCTTTTCTACTTTGGTATCTGTTAGTAAGATATCCAGTTCTTTGAATCCTTTTAAATCTTCCAAAGGTTGATTCTTTTGGTAAATTTTAGCTCCTCCGTATGTTGCTAGAGTGTTATCTACACCACTTGGAGATCCATGCAACACTCGTTCACCTTCAAATGCCAGGTCATTGATCTTTTTCAAATCGAGCTCGTTGAATTCTAGTGAAATATCCTCTTTTAATATCAATAATGAAGCTGCTATGCAAACGCAGAATGAAGCGGAAGAACCTAATCCTGCTCCAACTGGAATCTCTGATCTGATCGATATTTCGCATCCAGTAATGCTTGTCAATTCAATCATCTTTAAAAAGGCCAAGACGGCGTTATTGGGTTGTGCTGGAGCATTGCTGTTGTAGTACAAGTCGATATCTGGGCAGTTCAAAACAATCCCAGAAGAAACTCTTGCTTCGCAAAAGGTTCGTTTGTCAAGACTAGCTGCTATGCATTTCAGAGTTAATCATTTAGTACTTGGTTATAGACTACTGCATGCTCTCCAAATAGAATTACTTTTCCAGGTGCTGAAATTATAAATGAGTTTTTGTGATTGGTTACCATGATTTAACTTTTAAATTTGTCAAACTTTAATTTATGAATTTAAAGTGAATTTCAGTATCATTTCATTGTTAGTGGGATGGAAGAGTTTATTTGAAAGTTGCATCTGGTAGAAACTCCGATTCATTAGGGTTGAAAAATGCATTTCTATCATGTGCAATGCAACTGAGTTCCCTACGTGAGCAATATCAACAATCTCAAGTACACTTGCATGTAATATGACGTAATGAGCCTCTATCATTTTGGGCTTATAGTGTTAATGCTAGGTGCCGCAGTTTCCATACTCTGCGTGGATCCAAAGGAATATATGAGCAGGCTAATCAAAAATGAGACTCTGTCCCTGTGTGTGCATGATTTAAGCTATGGTCAATCAATGGTATCTTCATGAATCAGATAGCAGTTTCCGAGTCAAGCCCCAGTCAAACAAGCCTATTGAATTTATAAAAGGGAAAAACGACTTTAGAAAATTCAATGGATTTGTTTAGAGCTCAACCCAAATATTCTATTTCTATAGCTGTTTCCTTGGTAAGACACGCTCTAATTCAGATTGCTGTTATATTAGACTTTATTGGGATCTGTATTGCACAATCTGCACTGCCATATGAAAAAGTCAATCCTCTAGGTTTAGGGTGGTACTTTTTCTTTGTTTATCTACTATGGACACTGATATTAACTTGCACTATATATTTCCAAACATTGTCGACTTACAACAGTCTGTTGACACAGCTGACTACTCTCGCGCTTGCATTCCTGCCATTTGATCTTAATGGATCATTACAAGGTTCAACTTCCCGGGACAATTCTTTTTCCGCTGGAAATGGCATTCGCGTTGCAGCCCTTGTCATACTTGTTTTCCCTCTAATTATTGTGTTTATTTTGTTGGGATCCGGGGAGAAATCATTTGTACATACACATATGATTCCAAACTTTGAAATCAAGCTGCGCGAAAAGTCTGTATCAGTTGTTAATCCGCCATCCCCTGAATTGCCAAAAATCCCAATGGATCAATTCAAAGAACCAATATATTCTGAAATCAAGGTTTCTATTCCTGATGGTACTTTGAATACTACTGTAAATACAACAGAAAAGCCAAACTCCCAAGTTACAACATTGCCACGAAGGAGATACGCAAATGTTAGAAACAGCAAACTTCGTGATGAAGATATGGTAACTGAATTCAAAGCTAAAGCCATGTATTCGTATGCTGCTAATGATGAAGATCCAAATGAAGTATCATTTGATGAAAATGAAATCTTGGAGGTGCTTGAAAGCGCAGGTAAATGGTGGCAAGTGATCAAGTTTGAAAAGGATGGAACTTTTACTGTGGGTATCGCACCTTCAAACTACTTGAAAAAGATTGACGGTTAATCACAATGATTGAAAGATGAGGCAGTTTTTCAAACAATGACGCCTCACACGAGCCAAAGTCTTTTAGCTGTAGAATAAACTTGTGCGTGAAAAGAATAATCAATTTGGGTTTATTAGTATTCTAGGGATTTTTCTTTAGCGATTACTGGTTGGTTTCCATCCTATTAATTAAGCTTTCTACCTGTCAAGTGTGAAGTTGGCGCCTCACGTTATCCCGTGCGGTGTATATATTGTACGGTGGGGATTGTAAAATCTATGGATACATTTCACAAGGCTCCAAGGTTGTTTCTAGCTCTGTTTGTAGCAGAGCTTGGCTGGCTACTAAATTTCATTGGCGTTGCTATTGCACAATCTGACATTGCATACGACAAGTTCAACCCTTTCGGATTGCAGTGGTACTTTTTATTTGTATATTTGGCATTCATCATATTGGTCAATGTTACAGTATATACAGACTCGATGAAAACTTACAAACACTTACTCATGAACCTCAATACTTTGACTCTCGCATTCATTCCATTTGATTTAAACAATGCCGTCAGTCTTGCTAATAGTGTTACAACTTCAAACATCACTGGTGGAAGCAACACTAGAATTGCTGGCTTGGTCATAATGGTTTTCCCACTGGTATTCTTTTGCTAATCTAGCTTCTTATTGCGACCATGTTTGGTTCTGAAGAAGACAGTTGGGTTAATCAATTCGACCTTGGTTTTATTTCCCCAATGTTAAATGACAGAACAAGGGCACCAAGAGCAGAGTCTCTAGAAAGAGATGCTGTGGTAGTGGCAATTGAAAGGCCAGAAGGTGAAGCTCCTAGGGTACCACCATCTGAAGCAATTGTTCTCCCATCTCTAATTGTCAGAAACAGCATGATCAAGCACGAAAGTTTAATTACTAAATTCAAAGCCAAAGCACTCTACTCTTACACTGCTAGTGTCTCTGACCCAAATGAAATTTCATTCAAAGCAGGTGAAATTCTTGAAGTGATTGACAGTGAGGGAAAATGGTAAAACAACACTTAATCTTAGGTGGCAAGTAGTAAAGACAGAAGCAGATGGCTCGTTCACTACCGGTATTGCTCCTTCAAATTATTTGGAAAGGATTTAATGTAATAAAGTTGTCTTATGCAGTATGTGTGAATTCCATGCAAATGTGCTTTAAATAATTGAGAAATTAATCTCCCCTCAAATGAGCAATTTCAATTCTCCTAGGTTATACTTTGGACTGGTATTTCTTGAAGTAATAGGCTTTAAAACTAGATTGGCTGGATTTTGGATTTGGTAGGTATCGCCCTTGAGCAATCTGATATCCGTTACCAGCGAATTAATCCCATTGGCCTTCAATGGTACTTTTTGTTTGTCTACCTGTTCATGATCTTGCTATTCAACAGTGCCGCGTACACAAATACAATCAAAACCTATCGAATGCTCCTTCTCGGTCTCACTGTGCTGTCACTCGCTTACATTCCATTTGACATTGACGCGGCGCTTCACATGCAAGTTGATGTCAACAGCTACCTGTCCAATGTCAATCCTATCAAAGTAGTTGGCCTAATTATTATGGCGGTTTCATTGGTAAAATTGAACTAACCAGTTTCTTATTCTTGCAGTATTTGGCTCTGATGATAACAGTTACTTTAACACCTTTCGTGTTCCAATTATTGGAAAGCTGTGCACAAAGCCTCAACCAGACCAACAGGAAAACCACGATTCTGATGAGAGACAGGCAAATGAGTATCAAAGACCAGCTTTCGACCGCTCGCAAAATGAATACTCTGCAAAGCAAGAATATAAACATCCGCATAGTCCAGTGCAAGAATTCCCACCACCAAACAGCCCACGTAGTTACAATCAAAGGGAGCCATTTCGAAGGGACTCGGAATTACCCCCAACTCCTGGAAATTCAATTTCAATTCCTATCAAAGAGACTGACCAATCTTCTGTACCTCCTGCAGTCCCTCCACATGATCTTTCTGTTCTACCTTCCACAATTCTACGAAACAGTTCCATTAAGCCTGATCTTTTAACTAAATTCAAAGCGCGTGCTAAATATCCTTACTATCCCAACCCAGCTGATTCGTACCAAGTACCTTTCCATAAAGATGAAATTATGGATGTTGTCGATGGCGATGGAAAGTGGTAATTTTCTGTTAAATCTAGGTGGCAAGTTGTCAAATCAGAACCTGATGGATCCTTCACGACTGGCATTGCCCCATCTAATTACCTTTCCGTCCTTTGAATAAATTGTTTATTGCTTACAAAGTGGCTGTCAAAACAAAAAAGAAATGAGATTCCAGTCTTTTCACACATTGCCTATACATAGCTAGATGCAATTGTATTGCTATTACTGTTCATTGAACTCGGCTGCCCTACTCTAAGGGAATCGGGGACCAAAAGGATTGAGCGCCACGATCGCCTAAACAAGTAAACATTGAACCATAAGAGTTTTTTCACAATTAGAAAAAGAGAAATGGACCAAAACAATATAAAGACATACGCTATCCTTGGCGTAACCGGATTCGGGGTATTTTTCGACTTTGTTGGATTAATTGTAACGCAGGCAGGAATTCCTTCAGAAGGCCAACCAATCAATCCATTGGGGCTGCAATGGTACTTGTTTATTCTGTATTCATTCTTCATTGCCGTAGTAGCTTATTACACTTATACTGAACAAATCAAAAATCACAAAGGGGTGCTTTTGGGGTTGTCAACCATTCTTTTTGGAATTCTCCCAATTGATATAGACGCAGCTATAAAATCCACTCATGAAAGTGGAGCGATGGGATCAGGAAGCATTGTTCGTGCATTTGGATTAATTTTCATCATCTTTCCAGTCATCTTTTTGTTCTTTTGCTTTGGCTCAGAAGAAGACCCTATTTTCAACTTGACTGGAGGATTTGGAGGAATCAATTTACCGCAAATCAATAACCCATTCTCTACTGACGCTAAAGCCAGTCCATCTGCTGTAGTTCACCGTGGTGCACCAATTGTTGTTCCTCAGCAAAAAGATGTCGAAATGGCCGATAGAAGTCCATCGCCACAAGAACCTAGGTTCCAAACTAGCCGAACACCATCACCAGAAGAAGCTAGGTTCCAAATGGCATCCAGAACACCTTCCCCAGTCCCACAAACCAGCCCAAGATTTTCTGTTATTCCAAATACCAGAAACTCTGTCGTAAGAAACGAAGATGCTGTTGTAGAATTTAAAGCCGAAGCCATGTATACCTGTAAGCATATTATTAAAACTAGATAATGCGAACGTTTCCGACCCTAACGAAATTTCAATGAAGAAGGGCGAAATTTTAGAAGTCATTGATTCAAAAGGAAAGTGGTGGCAGGTAATCAAAGTCGAAAGCGATGGCACATTCACCACTGGTATCGCACCTTCAAACTATTTGAGAAGAATTTAAAATAAAATGGCTGGGTCCAAAATTTTCGTTTTTCCACTGTAATCGTAATGTTTTGGAGAATAGGCAGAAGAGCAATTCAGCTACAGAGGAGGCAATTGACAACCGGGAATCCTCTGGATTTAAAAATATCCGACAGAGCAGCAAGCCGGTTGCAAGAACTAAAAAAATCATTGAAAAACAGCGATTATTTAAGAGTGCAGATTGACGCTGGAGGCTGCCATGGGTTTCAATACAAGCTAGATTTAACAAACGAAGTGGAAGAGGATGACATGTATTTCACTAAATAACGGTAGATTATTCCAAAGAGGAGACAGTAAAGTGGTAGTAGACCAAGTGACATTGGATATGCTTAAAGGATCTACAGTAATCTAAAACTAACCCAGGTGGATTATTTAGAGGAATTAATAGGATCTAGCTTTCAAATTGTTGACAACCCGAATGCAGAGTCTTCCTGTGGATGCAAGATTTCGTTTAACATTAAATAAATATATAATCGAATATCCAGTAAGCATCATTGTTTTTGTCGGTGTTTCACGTTGCGTTTCAGAAATCCGAATTTTCATTGTGAAAACCAATCTACAATTCCAGTCGAATTGTAATCTTGCGGTACTGAATTGTTCAGCCGCAAATGAATGAATTTGTCCAAGACAGCATTATTTTGATTGTTGGTCAATCCACAACAATTCCGACTTTTTTCGTTTATAGGTTCCCGAATAGGCAAGGACCTCCAAAGCGAACACAGGCTTTGGCTGAAAAAAACTTTCACCGAGCTTTAGACTATAATGATTGCTTCTCTGTTCACTCTCATTCCTGCATCACTTGCTGTGTGTAACGCTCCCCAGTTAATCAACAACTTTCAAAGTTTTCCTGCTTCAAACAATGTTGGTGGGCACTCTTCGTCAGACAACACCATGTCTACCATGACAGCAACACCAGCAAACTCATCTTTGACTCTTGTTGGAATTAGCTCCGGATCATATTATTTTGAAAGCGGGTTCTGTCTTTTAAATCAGACATTTACTTACTTTACTATGGGTGTTGTTCCAACTTCTGCAAATACTTCATTTTTGATCAACTTCAAGACTGCCTCTACTTGCGATGGAATGCGTACCAACAACTACATCAATTCTAACGCTACTTTAATTCCAAACCAGCTGAACAATATTACTTTTGCCCTCCCAGCCAGCGTAAACACCAACCTTGTCGCTGTCGATATTGAAAACTTGCAACCTTATCAATCAGCAGTTTCAATTACAGGAATGACTTTGCTCTGCAACAACCCTACTCAAGCATCCACTACTGGAACTCCTGGGCATAATTCTGCTGATAGATTGGACTTTGCTTTAATCCCATTCCTTTTACTTGCTACTGTTTTTGCCTACTAATAATATAAAGACTTGTTTTCGTTTATTGTTTCTTTTGGGCTTTGATTACCAGCAAGTACCGCCAATCCTACTGTTACAACGACGACCGGATAATAATTATTAAGCATTATTAATGCACTTTGACATCATGCGACACTTTAATCCAAAAAGGAAGTCGCAGTTCAATCTGTACCACAAAATTCTTTTCGAAATTTTAAATGGTTTTCTTGCTAATAGACTTTGCTGCTGCTGTATGCTTCAATTCCCTCCTGCTAGACGATTATCAAAATTACCCCAGGAATTTAGTTGGCGGAACGGCAGGCGACGATTCCACAATGTCAATGATAACTCCCAACAAACAAAATAGCTCAATTTCAGTTGTTGCCTTGAACCAAAACTCTTACTATTACGAAGCTGGATACTGTCCAATCAATTCGCTCAACAACTATACGACCTTTTCCCTAATTGTGGTGCCTCCGCCTGGTGCGTCTTTTGCAATTAATTTCCAAACTGCGCAAGGATTGGACTTGCTCACTGCGACCAGCTGCAAAACAAACAAAACCAACAATTACGTATTTGTAAATAGCTCATTGAATGCATGGCAAGCGAATACCGTTTCCGTCCCCATTCCCAAAGATGTGATCCCAAAACTAATTGGAATTAGTGTAGAAAACTTGAATCCTTGGAATCAAGTTTTTTCATTCAGCAACTTGACGCTAGCATGTCCCCCTGAACAGTCTCAGTCTCCTGATCATGCCAACACTTCCAATACGAAAAAGAGCCCTATTAATTGGTTGCTAGCCTTAATCTTTTTACTTTAAAATATAATCTTAATCGACGTTTATTCGAAATCAAGCGAGATCTCCAATGTACAATTTCTTCAAGTCTTCAAGTGCATCGTTTGAATGACCAATGTCTTCGAATTCAGTGGTTGCGTCTTTGCCAGCCATATCCATCAAGACTTCTTCACCGCCCGGATGTTGGGAAAGGAATTCAGTTACGTTGTAAACTTTTTTCTTGATGATGATCCAGATATCATTGTTTTTGTTGTGAGCTTTTACTTGGTCCGCAGTGAAGGAAGCCATTCTGGAAAGAAAAATGAAAAAACCAAAAGAATGAAAATGAGGAAGAAAATGTCTTATTAAATTTCAGCAAGCTTGTTGGACCCAACAAGGAATGGCGGTAAACGTAAAAAGTAATCAGCGTTAATAGAAACTTACCTCCATTTTGAGTTATGTATCTCACCCATGGGAACGCTTGATACCCACTCTTATCAACAACTTTGAGGTATCGCACTTGTATTCCACTGACCGTGAAGTATGGAATTTCAAATTTAATGGTAATTGGAGGCTTCTTGTCTGGATCTTCGTTCTTTACCGATGGGAGGCCGAAATGTGCACGACACAAGAACTCCTTTCCACCCGCAAATGATTTGATTTTCCATATAAAGGCGCCTTTATCTGGTGCATACTCAACATTACCCATATTGGTTTTGAACTTTGGCGAGTCAGCATCTTCCGGTACTGGCACGATGATTTCAACATTGTTTGCAGTAGATCTCCTTTTAAAGGTAGCTTTTGCCTGAATGAGTATAAAGTACCTTCATCATGTATTCAATACGAGAGCCAGGGTGCGATTCTACCACCACTTCTGCAATAATTAAAGGTTTCACCTCAGTATTCAGGCGATAAGACATGAGTTCAAATTCGCCATCAGGAGGAATAAATGAAATAGTTCGGTCATTTTCAAATCTAGATAATCGTACACACTGGTGGAATTTCACATCTTCCATTTCGACTGCTTTTCCTTTACCAGCACCTATGATTAACAAATGGTTACTTCTTCCCGTATTCTCAAACATCAGCTTGTCATTCAATCCTAATCGAACATCAGGCATTCCGGACAAGAAACATCTCATCTTGATGGCTCCAAGGATTTCACTACGAACAACATTTCCAGATGCATTTACCTAATATCAACAAATACAATACAACCAAATTGACTGATTCAACCACATCCAAGAACACTTCGTTCTTTCTATATTTCAATCCTTCGGATCTCCAACTAACCGCGTTTGTCACCGCCATTGGTGGTCGTACTTGCTTTTCCAGTTTATAAGACTCTTGCGTAATATATTCTTGTAAAATCTTGGTTTCGGTGGTTTGTGGGTATCCAAAATCCATCATTTCGTCCAGCAGTTCGTAAATAATCACAAAATTGTCCCTAATCGATTCCTCTTCCAACTCTTTGAAATAATCAGTAAATACCTAGAGTAAAAATAATGCTACGCTGCATAGTTTGTGCAAGAATAACAAGATCATTGCTGCGTTAGAGTTCTTTTTTGTCATTGCAACAACTGGGATTAAATTTTGGATTACGATAGAGGTTGTTGTGGCGAATATATAGAAAGTGAATCCCGTCCTCAGTCGATAGCAAAGGTGTAGGTGTAACTTCATCCTCTTCCCCCTGTATAATCAAATTCATGAATTTTTCAATCGCTGGCATTGGGATATCGCCACGATAGTTACGGGAAATCAAGACCTGTGTTATGCGGCAATTACTTTTCCTTTCAAATCAAGAATGAACACGGCTGAAGCGACCATTTTTCAAGATGGATTACTTACAAATTTCAAAAACTGAAAATTCCAGTTGCATGTTTATTCCTTCTTTTTGAACTTTAATTCTCCAAAATACTTGTTATTCACTTCAGCAATCTTTTTCAGGCGATCAGGATTCTCCAATTCTATACCTTTTACAGGGGTGAAAGCAACACTACTCGCCAGCCCGTTGGTGTTGGTAGAAAACTTTTGCATGGCTTTATGTTTTTTTGAAACTTGGACTTTTTGATTAGCACTATTTTACCTTTGTATGCGGTGTTAATCTGCGGCGCTCTAATTTTACCTGTAGCTTTCCCAATCATACCAAGACCAAATGACTCTCCAGTAGAAAATCCAACTTCATCTTCTGCCTCTCCAAATGCCATGCGATTAGCGGCTTTTGATAACTCGGATTGTGCGTTTCTTTCTTTTTCTCTTCGTGCCCTGATGTTAGTTCCAATTTCACCTTTTCCCGCCTCTCTTTTTCTTGTATTCAATAGGCAGAGGTAGTGCTTTGGTCTTTTTCGCTGGCGGAGGCTCCACCAAAAGATTAATCTTCTTTTGCACATCGTCTCGATATGATCGCCCCATCGAACCGTCTTCATACTCTCTACCCATATCAATCCTTGCTGCCAATGCGCACTTTGCAGATAGTAAACGCGCAGCTTTTCTACGAATGTGCTTTGGCGTATCTCTTACAAGATCACAATCATAAATAAACCCTTCGTGATTTCCCATGGATACAGTAGACATACCAATCATTCCCTTCTTTTGGTGTCCTAAAACTAGTAAATTACATGCCGGAATTTTGGCCAAAAGATTTAGTCCACCAGCAAAGCCCATCATCTTCGCTGCAACCGCAGAGCCCAGCAGTACAGTTAGATTTGGAGCAACCACTGTCATTCTTGAAGCAACATATTCCAAAAGAGTTTTCTGTTGAATGTCCATTTCTAAAGCAGTATCACATGCAGTATAAATTAGCTCTAGCTCTTCCTGAGATATAGGGCTACCAGCGGTTGTAGTTGCTGTTACAGTTACAGCCATTACATCGTGAGAAGATAGAATTGATTTCAAATCCACTTTGGTTAAATCCATATTGTTTCCAATAATTTTAACAGCCTTTGCATAAGTAATTGGATTCAATATAATCTGTGATAGCTCAGGAAAGCATGGATTGTAATGGTCCTTGATGTAATTATTCACTGCTGTGATTTCATGCGCCAATTCCGCAGTGAGAGCATTAGCTTGCACTATTAAGTTATATTCAGAGTGGGATTCCAGAGCAGAATTTAACACTATTTTGGTATCTTTCAAATCTTTAATCTTCTCTAGTGTGGTAATTAACTGTTTTGATTTATGAACTTTGGTGATGGCTTCGAGCGAATATTCGTCATGCTGCATTTCTTCCTGTTCAGCTTCTAGTTCCTCCCCATCCTGAAATTCTTGCTCATCTTCTCCCAAATCCTCCAAGTCTTCCAAGAGATCATCCTCGTCCATTTTGAAAATTCAAAAAAATTATATGAATACAAATATATTAGTCAACTGAAGGATAACGCTGATGGGTAGGAGTATCAGCGGATGGTTCTGGCTGTGATGGCGATTCATTCTTTTCCACCAACGAAAATCTACACACAGGACAAGTTCCGTTTAACTTCAGCCAATTAACAATACAGCTCGGGTGGAAAATATGCTTACAAGGCAAGCTAATGAGTTCTTCATCGATCTGATAATCATCCTGACATACAGGGCATTCTTTATGTTCTGGCATTAATCACCAACTACCTTCTGTTTCTGAAAATTTCAACTTTGGAAGGGCGTTCACAGTTTCTTCCGAAGCTGCCGGTGGTTTATTTTCAGCTTCATGCATTTCCATTAGTCTTGTAATGATTTGATCAAAGGTGCTTCCCAATGCGTAATCTCATTAGATCAATAATACCTCCACTGTTTTGTTGAAAATGTTGATATCCGGTATCCAAAGACTGCAATTGTGCCAATAGCGCTTCCAGCATTCTGTCCCTTACCTCGTTGGATCTTGCGTCTGGCCCAAATTGCATAGGTCCTGGAACTATCCTTATAGTTGGGTTTGCATTTTCCATTTGGCTCTGGCGGAGGCCTTGTGTTAAAAGTGATATAAATCCTCCAAAGTCCATCATCGTTGGGTTTCCTGGGATAAACTCCTCTGGGAATTCTCCTGTATTTTCCATCTATTGTTATTTCCATTCAAACCTCTTCCACAAATTCAGACCCGCAAAGGTTACATTTGATTGTCCCTTCGTCGTTCAGCTCTCCAATTGCTTCTCTCTTTCTGTTAATTAATATTCACCTCACAAGAATGACACCAGTACATGCCGAAAGTTTTGCAAGAATTTTTTAAAAGAAATCCAAAAAGTTACACAACACTAGAATTGGGAATAGATTATATTACTAGTACATCAGCTGGCGATTGGTGTTCTTGGTAATTTTGGTCGAGTGGAAAATCCGAAATTAAACTCTTCTTTTCTAACAGTCAAATTTTCACTTACTCTTCATTTGATATAGGCAGGTTCATTTTCCCCTTCTTGGTGGTTTCCAGCAGCGGAAGCTGGATTTGCATCGAAAGCAAGTGCTTTGGTGATAGCTCTTCCTGTGGTTGAGCCCTGACTTCGGCTGCCCTCGCAATCCCTGCTATTCTCTTCTTTGGTGATATTTGAATCTTAGGAACGGGTGAAGTTGGCTTGGAGTTGCAGAATGGAATGAGAATGGTTTGCAATTTTGAAGCGTCTTCTTTGGAATCTTCATCAATCAACTCTTCGTCATCCTCAAATCCATCTTCTTCCTCTCCATCTTCTGAATCTTCATAATCATCTTCTACTTCTTCGTCTATACGTTAATTCCGCCTACCTAATAACTTTTCAATTACAAAATCTATTTGCTTTGCCAGCGATTCATCAGCGCTTTGTTTGAGACATTTCAACTGCGATTCCATATCAATACTTTGGCCATACTCCCTCATTTTGGAATCTGCAAACAAAGAGTAGAGACATCCATTGACATAAGTTTTTACTTGAATGTTATCATGATCAATTAATTCGTTCAATATTTTCAATGTGAGCTCTGGGGAAGTGCATGCCTCTCTCTTTCCTTGAGATCTAAGGCATAGATTCATAAATAGCGCAGTCCCATATTCAATTGAATACTCTGATAGTGAAGTCAGGTTATTTAGCATGTTAATTAAATACGATATCATTCCAGCATGATTCATTTTCGACTGTGCCAACCGTCGTAAAGAAAGCTTTTGTAGCGTGCCAAGCAGATTCTGCCGAAAGATGTTGTCAAACTTTTCTTCCTTTAAAGATTCAATAATAGAATATACCATTGTCCCTTCATTCACCAAAAGATATTCTCTGCCTGCACAATCGGTTGCCAGAGTGTTTAATAACTTGGCAATTTCTTCTCGGATCAGTGCGCTATTATGATTGAGCAAATTGTACAATAATTGGTTCTGAATTAAATATACTTACTTGGTCAATCAACCCCAAGAAATCTTGGGTGATCATCGAGTCTAAAATGTTTCTTCTCTGTTCAGCATTGATGGCATTCAGTAACACAGACCGTTGAGCGGATATTAGCTTGCATGTCTCGGTTTCCCTCCGTTCATCGTCTGAAGCGAGTATTATTTCTTCCCTCAACTTTCTGTAATTGATATTTTCAATCGCCAATTTTTTCTTTTTGACAGGTGGAATAACTGGCTTTTGGGACAGATTACTTGATTAGAGCAGCCTTACGTCTTTTCGTTAGTAGCGTTCTGAGATTTCGAATCTTTTACAGATACTTTCCTGGTGTGTACACCACTCTTTTGCTTTGTGTGTTGTGATTGACCATTTTTCTTGAGTCCACCAAGTCGCCTTACAATATCTCCAAGGTAGGCTGGCGCTATTGTCTCCTTATTAATAGCGGCGGTTAGCATTGACACTAGCTCTGAAGCAACAGAAATCAATTGTTGATAATCCGTCTATTTTAGTATCAATTACTCGAAGATCTTGGAGTTTACCCTCCAGCATTTCTTCTTTTTGGTGATCGACAATAACTTTTGTCTGGGGTGTCTCTTTTAGATCCTTGTTTCTTATTAGAGTCACTAGAGCTGGTGTTGTCGTTGGTAATAAGCCATTTATAAATCCAGTCAAGTTTGACAACAATATAGACTTCCATTCAGGGGCAAATAAGTCCTTGAAACTAGGATGTGAAGTTGGGTCGGGTAAATATGGTAATGCGTAGTACTGCAGGTAGTCTGGCTGTCCAGCCCAATCACCACCTCTTGTTTGTAAAAATACCTTGAATTTGCTCATGGAAATTTCGATTTGTGATTCCTGTAGTTATGCTAAAAAGTACATCATTACTTCTAATTGGGAAAACAGCAAAATATACCGATGACAGCAATTCCAGTGGATTTGGGACAGCTAGTTTCGGGCGAATATGGTCATCCCAAAGGGCAAAGAACATGTCACTATCCCCCTTTTCAAATGCAGACAGCAATTGTGCCTGCATTAGTAATCGAATACTTTAATGTCTCCAATCTGGGTTAGGGGTGGTAAATAGATATTTTTCATGTTACACTCCATTTGAAGTGACGCCAAAGTCTCTTCAAAGCCAGAATGATTCAGATACTTTGTTTTAATTCAGAATTACCTCGTAGATATTCTTTATTATCTCTGGAGTTTCCTCAATCGCGTCCATTCAAGAAATAAAAAACTGGACGCGAGGACTACAAGGCTATTAGAATGACAAGCTATAAGAGAAAATTTAGTTTCACTGTCTGTATATAGATGTTTGAAAGCCGTATAATTGTTATTAGACAAATATATTGAATAAACTACTCCAATCTCGTGTGATTCAATTCATCTAGCATCTGGCTTAAATTGTTGGGATTCAATGCATAGCTCAGCTCGCATATCCGAAAATGGTGTAACCAAACCCTCTCATGACTCGGATATCCGAAGAATATTTAATGGGTAAATTTCTTTACAAAACTCAGAACTAATATGGCAAAAAATGTGGATGTATTAATTGTTGGTGCAGGCCCAACAGGGCTAGCTGCTGCCTGCGAACTTTTAAGACAAGGAATAACAAATATTCTCATCTGCGATGTGCTAACCGAGCCGCTAATCCAGACCAAAGGGTCGCTCATTAATCTAAGAACACTCGAAGTCCTCAGCAACTTTGCAAACGTCGTTCCTGAACTTAAAAAACGGGGGAAAGTGTTGGACAAGATCAGGACATTCTCTGCTCCTGGAGAACTCGTTGGACAGGTGGAAATGTCGGGAAAGATTCATTCAACTCATAAATTCGTTAGTTGCGAACAATGGTATACCGAAAAGTGTCTGACCACCTACTTGACTCTAAATGGAGTCTCGGTGCTACGCGGAACAAAGGTTCTAGATATTCAGTACGATAACGAAGGATTTCCTATTTCTGAATTAGAAGCAACACAAGGAGATGGCGTTGAGAAGTTTAAAGTAAAGTCTCAATTTGTTATCGCTGCAGATGGTGCAAAATCTGGTGTTCGAAAGCAATTGAATATCCCTTTCGTTGGCGAAGTATTGAAAAATGGATTCATTGCATGTCACTTTAGTACAAAGACTTCTAGTGACGCCTTGGACTCTCTAGCACTAACTTTGTGTTTATTTAAAGAAGGATTTGCCTTTTCAGCTCCTATGCCAAATAATACTTGGATAGTAGCTGTGGATTTGACTGCTGCACAGGATGAATTTGTTTCTGATCAGGTTGATCCGCACGGATTAAATGTTTTGAAAGAATATCCAAAAGAATCTTTGGAAAAATTGCTGCAAAATCGATTAGGACCGGGTATTGAAATTGATAAGCTCATTTGGAACTCGCATTTTAGAGTAAATCAGCGACTTGCAGCAGCATATAGCGATAAGAAAAGGGTGTACTTGGCCGGTGATGCCTGTCATTCTCATACTCCATTGGGTGGTCAAGGTATTTCCCTTTAATATAGGTTTAAACTTTGGCATCCAGGATGCTGTAAATCTTGGTTGGAAAATGTCGCTAGTTATCAAGAAAATGTGCTATCATGATCTGCTTTTGACTTATCAAATGGAAAGACGCAATTTGGGAAACTTGTTGGTAGAAGGGACCACCCGCTTGCAAAAAGCTGCTTCGGATAGATCCTCCATCATGTTTCATCTCAGAAATAACGCATTCCCTATACTAACTTCGTTTCCATATTTTGTTGAAGTAGTTGCAAATACCATTGGGGATACAATCTTCACCTATAAATCATCCTTGACTCAAGAACACTGGCGAAAGCCATATGTGTTTCCATATCTGTTCATGAGAAGAAGACAAAATATTTTGCGATTACTGACAGCTCGAGTTAAGGCTGGAGACAAGTGTCGGATGGAGCTGATGCAAAGTGTGCATGATACATTCTTGATCAAGACTACAGGATTCAAATTGCTCATCTTCGAAGGCATCCCTGGCAATACACCATACTCCCAATTAAATTCTTACCAAAAATGCATTGAATTTGGAGAAAATGCACGAAATATTTCTAAAGGGTTGATAACCGACACCTTTGTTGTAAAAAAAGATTCAAAAGAAGATTACAAGAATTTTGGAGTCCTAGGGCAATGCTTCTTTTTGATTAGACCTGATGGATATATTGCCATGAGATGCGAGCCACTGGAAATGGACATGTTACGAGGGTATTTGGCCAACAGTCTTAAAAGTGTGCAAGTAAAGTGTCCAGTTAAATACTCTCCAATAGTTGGTGATTGGGTGCTTTATATTGTCATTGGCGTGGTAGGAACGATTGGAGCTTTTACTTTAAAGCAACTCTGGAAATGAAAGATGGCTACTGTTGAAACAGCTTGAATGGTGGAATCACTAGTTGTCTCAATAAAATTAAAGGCCAACCATATTAATTTCGTATTATCTGCTTCAACTACTCGTTCTCAACGATAAATTTATCAAATTTCTGTAAAATGTGAATATCTCAGTGATTACTTTCTATTTTGGAATACGCGTTTCAAGGTTCCAAGCAAGCTGCACTCTCTCGCTTGAATACTCTATAGGAGTTCATTTTAGAGATTTTAACGCAGAATTATTGTTTTAATCTATTATTGGTGGATGTCTGAGATTCTTGATAGAACAATGACATGACCCCCTGCACGCATGAATAGTCTGGTTACTAACATGACCGTCAGCATGAGTAAAAATGAAGTAAGGTGACCAATCAAAAAAAGGTATAAATTAGCAAAGATTTGGTGTAACCTTCAAAATGGAACACTCCCAATCTGTACTAAACAACTACTTCCGACATGAAGAAGCTAAAGAGCGTGAAGCAGAAAGGCTACGTCAAGAACTGGAGGAAAGACAACGACGAGCACAAGAGCGAAGAGAATCTTTAAAAGAAGCTCCAAGATTGGATCACTTTGAAGCTGTTAAACTCAACCGAGAATTGACAGAACGCGAAAAACAAGAATCTAATGCAACTCTGAATGAAGAAATGTTTGTCAAACATAATAAAGCTCTTGCCCAGAGAGAAGATTCGATTGAAGCCATCAAAGAACACGCCCGTAATTACAACTATGATGTCGAGAGTAAGTAGATTTAACAATAGTTGTGCGACAAAGGCGAGAAGTTGATGAAAAAATCGAGGATGCGGTCTCTAATGCTGCAAAGCATGAACTAGAGTTGAAATTAGAAATGGCAGAAGCCTTACGCGCAGATAGATTAAGGGCGGGTGCTGAACGAAGAGCCAGTTTGAGACATGACGTTGTCGAGTAGGTTTACAATAAAGTAGTCTATTTAGTTTAAAAAATTGCTATTTCAAGTTCTCAACTACAGATACACTTTGGTGTTTCGCTAGAGGCAATCAACCTAGCTTTTCTATCCATCAAATATTAACTCAAATTTACAGAAAACACCAATCTCGAACAAGAAATTTCATGCAGGCAGGTAATATAAACCGCTTATCTATGAGATTCTACAAGTTTGGAATCCTGGTATATCCATTATTCTTTAAGAGCCCCAAATTAAACGACAAAAAAACTTTCACACACCACCCAAAATGACTGTGATGTTGTTCCAAAAGATATTACCTAAAGACAAAGTAAGAAATTGGGCAAAGTACAACGTCACACTGTCGCTCCTCTTGTTTATAATAGCAACAGCGCTTGAAGGAGTAGTAATTGGGAATGCGTTATATTTTATCAACTCTACTTTTGAAGCAGGTTTGTCAAATTAATGTACAGAAAAATCTGGAGCATCTTCAATGATTATTGTGTACTTTAGCCTCTTCATATTCGGTTTAGCGTTTCAATTGATTGGGGCTTTTGACGCCAACTTGCATTTAAACACCATGCAGGTATTGGCGGTAGCTATTTTCAATACTTTGAACTTGGGATACTCTATTATCCGTATAATTATGTTAATGTAGAAATATACCAAACTAACCACTTGCGGGATTGCGCAAACAACTTTCAAAGTTATTATTCGTCAAATGATATCGCTGGATTAACATCACTGACATCATCTTGCTACTTCCAGCCGTTGGATGATAGCGGTAATGTGGTAGGGACAAAGACTCTTGCGGCCGTGTCATCAGATATAGAGGCAAATCTATACTTGTTTAATATTATGATTTACTTGGAAGCAGCAATAGTGTGCGTGCTGTTCATTTTTAACGTGATTGGAATGTATTTCTCGTATAAATGCTACCAGCAACATGGCTGGTCTGTATATGAAACACACGGAGCAGACATAGCAAAGAAAAGTATTTCTGAATTTACGATAGAAATCCTTCAAAGGTATCACATTTTTGTTTTGCTTCTGAAGTTGAATTCCTTCTTCTTTTTGGGGCTCATGACCCAGGTGCTCACCGCCTATTACTTTGATTGCAAAGTGAATGGAAATCCTCTTTCTGTCGGGATTACCGTGCTGTATACTCTGATAGTTATATTTGCCACAGCGATTTACTACATGCTGGGCTATTTCGGATCAAGTAGAGCCTCGCTCCAACTAATATCAATATTCTATTTCTTTATAGCGGCAAACTTTGCTGTAATTGGATACATATATTACAAAGGTTGGACCGAAGGTACTTTTAAAGCAACTATTATATGGCTGACAGCTTTCGGTAACATTTTGCTAATCCAGAATCTGTTCAACTGCTCAGTTCCATCTTGACACTTACAATCTCTGTGTTTCTCTTGAAAGATTTTAATAGGGGACTTTCGGATATTGTTAAACCGGTCAGCCCTTCGAAGGAAAAAGAATTGAATGTACCTGCAGAAAGATTTGAACTTGATTAAAAATGTATTATTTTGATATTATTTGTCCATTAGTTGGTCGATGTCTATCGTTGGTTCTGCTGTTTCTATTTGATCTAACTAGGGATGGCCGTAATGAATCTGACAATCTACCTTCAATAGAAGGTAATATATCACCAATTACCAAGAATGGTGTATTAGGATCAATGTTTGCTTCTTCTGGTCGATTCTGAGCCCTCGTAGATTTTGGTCTTTGCAATATATTTGTTGCTACTAATTGAGGCAAGTGAGGTTCTCCAACTTGATTCCCACTGTGATAATGGTGAGCCCCTGTAGATCTCGGTCTAGGATTGTGAGATGGTGTACTGCTTTCTACCGCCATTTCCTTTCCGTTAACTAAGATTCCATCAATATGAATAGTATGGGGCTGCAGTTTTTCATCTTCATGGCTTGGTTTGAGAGCGCCTTTGGTGATCTTCGCTTGGGTAGAGTTTCTTCCTGAAAGCTGCCCTGCGAAACTAGGTCGTGATTCTTCTGATTTTTCTACAGTAAAGATGGAATCCCAGTTCAGTAGAATTATGTGTAATGACATTTCAAATGCATTTAAGCAAGTTGATTCTTTGAATACAACAGAAGCCACATCTTCCTTGTATAAATCGTCCCATCCAAATATTTTCAATTCCATTTTATGTTTCTCAATCAGGTCTACTGGTTTAAAAGTTGGCTCTGCTTGTGTTGGATAAATAACTGGGGTTTCTTTTTCAGGTTCTTGCTCCAACATCAATGGTGCCTGTTCATTCTGTACCTCTGTAGATGGAACGATTGCCTTTTCGTCTTTACTCAAATCACCAAGACTTAACCCATGCTGATTGAGTATTTGTCGTAGCAATGGATCGTCATTACTTGCATCTAAAATATGATTTAAAGAATTCGCATCGACATTGGTTAAATTCGAATTTTCCGCTGCTTTACTGGTATCTATGTTTGTATTCCCTGGAGAAGTATTGCTAACTGCCAAATTTTCTGGTGTGGGCATGTTTTCATTTACCACTGGCTCAGCAATAGCCAGAACCCCTTTTGCATCTCCTTCTAGCTTAATTTGTGTCCTTTCACTGGTAGTTACAGCCGGCTTATCCTCTTCGTCATCCCAAAAGTTATCATTCACTATTGTTTTGTTTTCATTTTGCCCCAGTGCACTTAGATCCCCATCGCTGAAATCAATTTTTATAAATGTTAATATTGGCGGTATGTATACATCATTAGTGGCAGGCATTTCCATTCGAAAGATCAAGCTTCCAAATAACTTTGCAAGACCCATACACAATCTTTGAGGCCCACCACAAACGGACTCGCTACAAACACCGACAATTCTCTTCATGTGTCCCGTAAACGCCTTTAGATAAATGAAACACCTATGATTTAAGGTTTTGATTTGTTCTTTTATAAACTCTGCATGTTGGCGTTCATCGTATGGAAAATCGTCTAGGTCAACAAATTAATTACGCAATCTTGTGTAGAAAGCTTGGGCAACTTCGGTAGGTACAATCTCTTCATAAGAATCTTTAAGATGGCAATATTGATGCCATATTAACTTTAGTAAATCTTCTATTGGGTATCTAGCGATTTGCCTTGTTTCAAGGTGAGTTTGAATATTGCCAATCATTGCCACTGCTTCTCCTTCGATTTTGTGCTGTCTATCCAACAAAGTTTGGAAGTCTCTAAAGAATTTGCTTGTATTCCCTTGCTCCTCTGAATGCTTTAGCTCTTCTTTCTTTGCAGCCTTTCTGGTCGGAACAAGCGTTTTATGTTGAACTTTTATAGTCGAACTAAGCTTCCTTCTGTAGGTTTCAGGAATAAATGTTTCCTCTGCGTGTTGCGGTGTTGGTAATTTGTACATCATTACAGCATCTCTCTCAGCCAGATCGTCAAATTCATTAATTGGTCGCGACATTTCCGGTGCAATATTCAATATGTTTTCTAGATCATTGCCTTCTAGAATAGACTTGAAAATCATCTGGCGAGACTTTGGACTCACATGTTCTAAGTAAACGAGTAAATACCATTCAAAAGTGCATCTCTAACGTTTTCCTTCAGCTGTGAGATCACATTCATATCCACAAAGAGGTTTTGTTCTTTAAAATTATCGGCATAGTGTTTCAAGGCATTTGCAATCAATTGCTTTTGTTTCTCTGCCATTTCCTTTGCTTTTTGCCTTGCGACAACCTTATCTACCAAGATGTCATCAAATTTAGGTACAGAATAGTCTCTCTGCAGCTTCTTTCTTGGTTTTATTTTAGGAGTTGCAGGAATCATTGGGAGGAATGTATCTTCCCTTCGGAACTGAGCGTCTGATAAATCAAATTCAACATGGTTGTCAACCTTTGTGTGCTCTCCCTTTCCATTTCCCAACTTTCCAAATACTTCCCTTACGTTTCCCGATATTAAATTCTCTGACGTTCCATTTTGTCCATTCAAGACCCCTTTCATAGCTCCTTCCTTTATATTTCCTGCTTTTATAGTTTCTCCTTTTAAATTTCGTCCTTTTACATTTCCAGATTGCACATACTCGTTCCTTGAATGTCCCAGCTGCATATGTTCCATATCAGCATCATCTAAACTTACGTGCTCTGCTTGTCCTGCAGTGCCTGCCTCCACGTACTCTACACTTATACTGTTCACATCTACTTTTTCATCTTTGTTTCCATCCTCTTCCTCCAAACGAGCAAATTTTATAGCAGGTGTTTTCACTAGTCTCTGGTTTTGACTTTTCTTCTTCAGGTACTGGAATTTGGGCTTCACTATCACCTCTGGGGTTTTCCAAGGTATTACATAGCCATCTTGGTAATAGCCCTCTTTTGCTGGAGGATTTTTAATATTGTATCCCAAACATACTTTGTAATCTCCAGATTCGAACCGTTTCGGTATTAGAAATTGGTAATCAATTACGTTTACTCCTCCAACATTGAATACCTCCTGTTTTGCCGTGGTTGGTTTGTTGCATGTTTTCACTTGATGATGAGTAACTGGCCTACTATAATCATGAACATTGAGGGCATATTCATTAAGTTTGTTTTTGCATTTAGGCGTTTTTGGTGCTTGACGTGTCACTGGCCGACTAATTGGCAATTCTGGTAATTCAAACCTCCACCTACGCTTGATTACTTGATTAAAGTCTGAAGTCATATAATTAAAATATAGGGTATGTGGAATGGAATCAAATTTTTACAATCCACCCCTAGCAAGATATGCTAAATTAAAAATCATATATTCAATTAAATAACTATAAGCCAGGCCTCTTTGCTTCAAATGTAGCAAAAGCAAAATCCCAGAATCTAATGAGCAGATCAACAGTTTGACTGTACACCGAAAGCGGAAAATGCTGCTCATATAGCAACGACTCGAGCTGTTCATATTTTACATTCCACCCATATGAAATGGACTCTTCAGTCTCGTCTATATCTGCTGCTTTTTTGAATAATTCATATGAAGACTCTACATCATCGATAGATATGAGGTCGATTGAATGGAGTGAATCTTCATTTGGCACGTACGGTATGTCAGGTATTTCAATTGGCTCTGAAATTGCCTTTTTCAGAAACAGAGTGCCTTCTTTGAAAGAAACATTTTTTTGAAGGTTGTTTGAAAGCAAGTCATTAGATGACGAATCATTTGACAGTCCCCCAATAATGAACGAATTCCTTTCTTCGAGATTAATTTTTTGCCATTTTGGGGGCAATCGTATTTCCACATGAGAGGTATGTATAGTGCGAAGTGGTGGACGGAAAATCAACGTTCCAAATAATAATGCAATGCCTTTAGTTAATCGCTTCAGATCGTGAACAGGATCACTACAGACACTAATGATTCTGAATTATGAAAGATTTACCTCTTCATGTGGCCAATGATCGCTTTAAGATTAATAAACTGGCTCCTATTTAAATATCCCAAAGCAACTTTCATATTTTGCGAATATTCAGTCTCTAACTCAACAGTTTCGTCTATATGAGCAAAGAAATACTCATTACATCAGTCGCTCTGTAAACCCATGCCAAGTCAACCAGTCGATCTTTTGATTGCTTCAAGTGGATAAACAGATTCCAAACTAGCGTGATAATTTGATAACGAGGGAACTTTGCAATTTCTTTTGATTGAATGTTCATGTCCATTTTACTAAGAGATGACAGCGCCATGTTTTCCACTTTCATTTGTCTCTGTAGTAGATATTCAAAGTCTTCATAGAATTTCATTTCGGGCGGGACTACATTTACTGAATCCTCCTCTTCTAATATCAAATTTGCGGCCGATACTGAATTATAATTGGTTTACCTCCCCTTCTCTTTCCTATTGGAACCAGTGTTTTCTTTGGAACTTGAACAGATGATATCAGCTTGTCGTAACTTTGGGCTCTCTGCATTTTGAACGCAAGTTTGCTTAGATCATCATCATTAAATTTTACTTCTGGACCTGGATGTAATCGTTCTGGTTTAGGCATGGACGACAGCAATACAGGGTTCACGTTTGAACTGAAAATATCGTTCAATTCATGCTCAATTTCAGGCATCAACTCTTCCAGTTCGTCAACTTCATTTGCAAACATTTCATCACCGTCTAAATTGATCAATTTCAACAGGGCATTTTGAACTGTCATTGCTCTCTTTTCTGTGTTAAGTATGTGCTACCAATAGCATTGTTTGCGTACAATCTTTCATTGATCCTGTCCATTCCATCTTTCGATGTCGGCTCTGGAATAGCTGGCTTTTCTGCCTTTTTCTTTTTGATTGCTTTAACTACTTGCTCTTTCTGGGACACGGAGAGCTTGTATCGTTCCAGCATTTGTTTGACTCTTATTCCTACATCAAACACCACATACTGGAATCTTCATAGATTTTCTGCTTATCTACTACTGTTGGTGTAATCAATCGAGGTCCTATCGACACTTTCTTTTCTGACTTTGCTTGCCTTTTACTTTCTGTGCTAATATTCGATGCTGATGGTGCTTTCCTTACTGGCCTGACTTCGGCGATGGGCTTTAGTTGAGCGTCGTTTATTTTATCTCTAGGTTTTATTGTACTTTTCGTAGCTGGCCTTTCAATGACTTCTATTGGGGCTGTGGATATACCCATCCCGACAAAATCTAGCTGGGGCTGTCTCTGTGGGACAAGTTTGGGTAATCCAGCGGTGCTTCCCGTTAGTGTAAGCTTATCTAACTAAAAATCAAAGTACCTGATGATTGCGAAACCTTTAGTGGCATTTTGGGTGAAATTGCAGCATCAAACATGGATGTTTCTCCACGTTATAATTATACCAACAATTCTAAAATAGTAAAGTCAAGCAATTCTCATATGTTCAATTCAATGACTACAGACCTATTAATCCTGTAAACGTGGCAGTTGGTTATGACTCACATAGCTCAACTTTTAAATAAGTTGCAAAATCCAAAAATATCATGTCTGACTTTAACCAACTGCTGAATGAAATAGCTGCAAAAATTCTAGTACAAGACCTCACAGTAGTCGGAGGAAAGCAGGATATATATAATCCATTTAAAGATATCAGCTTGGACCAAATCAATAAATTAGTTCAGCTAGGGTTAGAAAATGACCCTCGCCTTACAAGATCATTAGGAAGCTTGATGGGACTCGCAGCTGGAGATGCCATGGGAGCACCATTTGAATTTGAACCTTGCTCAGAGAAAAATCAAGTTAGATTCAAGATTCTGAAAGGGGACAGACCAAAGTCACTTTGGGATATGCTTTCATTCAAATCTGAAAAAGATGGACTCTATTGGCATGATCCTTATAATGCATTTCAGCTCAAATCTGGACAATGGACTGACGACACATCAATGGCACTATGCATTGCCGATTCCCTAATTTTCAAAAAAGAATACGATGGATCAGACATTAGAACAAGGTTTTTCAACTGGTATGCTCATGGTTATAGCAATTCGTTTTTCTACGACGAAGAAAGATTTTCAAAGCTTTCTGTGGGGTTGGGTGGGAACATTAAAAAGTCTCTTGCAGCTTTGAAATTAAATGAAATCCCAACTCCTATTTACCATCCGCCGGAACCTTCTAATGACAGCGGAAACGGCAGTTTGATGCGTTTAGCACCAATTCCAATCTTTTTTCAGGATAATATTGTATTGGGAATGAAGTGTGCAGAATTGCAATCTCTCACTACTCATCCAGGAAAGATGGCTACTAAATCTTGTGGATTCTATTCGTTTTTAATTACAAAGGCACTCCAACTACCCTTTCCCGCACCAGATGGTTTAACTATGAGAAGCCTCATCGACTCTTCCATCACCGAGTACTTGAATAATTACATTCAAGAAAGCGATTCGGAAACTGACCAACTTGTTGCACTACTAAAATCAAGCAGTAGTCTCGAGAGTAGAGAAGCAGTTTGGAATTGGAAACACCAGCCTTTACAAATTTCGACCGCTTTACAATTTCGGGGAGCTAGCTACAATGGACACCCAGTATCTGCAGGGTATTTTGGATCGTTCTGTATGGATGCTTTGGCTATTGCACTCCACTGTTGCTATTATACAGATTCTTTTGACGAATCGATTGAAAAGGCAGTCAACTTTTGTGGTGACTGCGACACTACGGCCGCTATAGTTGGACAGCTTTCAGGCGCTTTTTATGGTTATCATTCTATAAATCCGCTAATAATTGATGCTATTCAAAAATGGGACCATGGTGCGATAGCTTTACGAGCAATTTTACTTGCAAATAAACCCTGACAAACTATATTTGACATCCAATTTTTGTCTGATTTGGATTATTACAAACCCACAGACTATAACTTTAAGCCAGTGAAATCATTACCAAAGTTACCAACCTGAACCAAACGAATTCTACTACCAACTTCAAATGTGTGTAACAATTGCACCTTATCGAAAGCAAGAGATAGCCGTGTTCACCCAGTGATCGTGGTTCACGAGTGTTGCGTATCAAAACGTGGGACCAATCAATCATTGATCAGAGTTTATTCCTTGGCCAAATATTTTTGAATTTCAATTGCTTGTTAATGGGTTTAGCTATAATTTATCCATCCCCACTGAGGATTATAACCCAATTTACTTGTGCAAATTACAACAGTTGGTTCAAATTTGGGACCAAGAAACCATATTTTGGTTGGGATTATTATGTGAAGCATTGGATGAACCTGAAGGATATCTGCAAATTTCTCTGGTGTAAATGAGATATAAGCAACGATAATACTATTCTTCGTCCTGGTAGAATTCTTTATTCCACCATTAAAACTCCTTTTTAAATATTTTAATACTCGACGCATTTCTGTAGACCACTCACTCACTTGTGTTAATTCTTTAGGGAATTTTCCTTGCTCAACACGAGGTATCGAATCGGTACCTGACCAGTTTGGCAGCGACCCCACGAAAAAATGAGCCTGATACTACAAGATAAATTCAGTTCAGAACGAAATAACATCGCATCCAACTGCGGATTAATTCAGATAATCGATAGTAAATATTATTTACGTTTTAAAATTTGGCAGGTTTGGAAAAACTGTCTGGAAAAAATTTTCTTCTGGTTCAGTGAAATAGGTCACACAACTGCGCTTTCAACAACGTGTTCTGCTCGGTGAGATATTTAAAGAAAGATTTTTTGTACTGAACAAGAATGGATTCCCTCTTAAACTTAATCTTGGCTACATCTGTCAACGCCTGGGGCTCAGAAGGCCACGCTATTGTTGGTTCTATTGCCCAAAACTTTTTGGATTCAAATGCACAAAGCTATGTTAGCAAGATTTTGGCTAGCAATGGTGACATGGCTGCTGTTTCTTCTTGGGCCGATAGCTACAAATTCACCACCGCAGGAGCATTCTCCAAGCCTTTGCATTATGTTGATATCAAAGATGCTCCACCAACCACTTGTGGTTTCGACGAAAGCAGAGATTGCCCAAATGGAGGCTGCATCAACACTGCTATCCAAACTTACACCAACCAGCTTTGTGATGCCTCCACCAACTTGGACGCTCTTCGTTTCTTGATCCACTTCTTTGGGGACATTACTCAGCCGCTCCACAACTCAAACAGAGATGTCGGTGGTAACTCTGATAAAATCAACTACAAAGGCGCAAACACCAACTTGCATCATATTTGGGATACCGAAATGGTTCAAGACCGTATTGCTCAAAACTCTGACCAAGCTACCTATGTGAACAACTTGATTAACAGCATTACTTCTGGATCCTATGCCTCTCAAGCTGCCTCATGGATTTCCCAACATTCATACAATGCTGGATCTCAATATGGTAACAACTTGGCTTCCATTGACTACTCCATTGATTCTGACACCTATGGTTGCTCATATGTCTGGTCTAACTATGATGCTAACCCATCCCAAGATTTCTCTGGCTCCTACTTTTCCGGTGCTGCTTCTATCATTGATATCCAACTCGCCAAAGGTGGTTACAGATTGGCCCAACATCTTAATGCAGCATTCGCAGGATGCTCTGGAAGTACTCCTGTTGTTCCTACCCCAACTGGCACTCCAAGTGGCCCAACTGCTACTCCAACTACCCCAGTTACTCCACCTCCATCCTCTTGCGCACACGATAAATGTTCTGTTGGTGGTGCTCTTTCCCAAGGATGTGATGCTTGCGTTGATCAAATTATTAGTGCTGACAGCTACTGCTCAACCAGCCAATGGGATCAAACTTGTGTCGATGAAGTTCAATCCGTATGCGGTTTGAGCGATTGTCAAGCCCCATCTACTCCTCCAACTGTAGTAACAACCGGTTGCAAGCACGATATCTGTGTTACTGGTGCATTTTTGAAGAAAGGATGCAATGCCTGTGCTGATCAAGTCATTGCATCTGACAGTTACTGTGGAAAGAAGAGCTGGAACTCTAGATGTGTTTCTGAAGTTGCTTCTGTTTGTGGTATCTCTTGTTAGAATAAATTGAATAGACTACATTTTAATGTGAGCGTTTGTGCAGAGGTGATTTTACTGTAACTTACCGTAAAATTCATTGTATACTTCAACATTCACTGTCGTCATATTCATTAACTAGACATCTTAGGATTTGGTCCCAATGCCTTCTATACGACTCACTTGTCTTTGACGATTCCAATTTGACTATCGATTGGAGTATTGTAGATCTTTCAGCAGAGAGCGGCTGGACATGGGGCACCTATCGAGAGGACTATGATCCTGGCTATGCTCAAACGGCTGATATGCTTGGAAATGTAACCTTTTTGTTTCTTTCACGACCGTTCGAGAACTATTTTCCAAAATTGCAAGTGCCTGTCAAATCCAATAGGGCATAAAGAAATGTATCAGAGTATGTGTGGTACGCTGCAAATCTTGACAACGACGAATATGGTACTTGAGTCGTTTTCGCTTCCAAATGGCTACAAGGTTTTCCCAACCCACTTTTCAACAAAACTGTTTTTGTTGTGACATTAGATACAATCACATTTGGACTGTACTGGCAGGAAATCCTGTAGCAAAAGCTAGTATCGATGACAGCTAATAAAATCTCTATTGGCATATTGCCTTGTAGAAAAAACCTTGGCTCAGGTGATTCTCAGATAATTTCTTCCTCTCATGAGACGCTATAAACCATCATTTTTCTAATTCGGGTCTTGGGGCTGGTTTAAAAATCTCAAGGACAGCAACGTTTTTGCATGTTTCCCCCTGTTCTTTGCGAACCGCACCATCTGTGGAAAACGTGCACATTTTATCATTGCGCAAACCGTTTTGAAAATTAGAATTGTCAGGAGAAAATTTCTAGCTCTATCCTCTCACTGTCTATTTGAAACAATAGAAAGGCGGGTTCGACAGGAGAATTTTCCTTGGGCTTTTTCCAGGGAGTTCTAAAATAAGAAATGGACCACATGTCATCCTTGCGAGCTTCGTGCCTATACGACTCGAAAGATCGGTACCTCTTTTGCTATAAAAATAACTTACAGAGTGATTAAAAAAATCAAGATGTTGCAATTTTTGTTGACTGCTGCTAATGTAAACGCTTGGGGTATCGAAGGCCATGCCATCGTCGGCTCTATTGCCCAAAGCTTCTTGAACCCAAATGCCATATCCTATGTCAACCAAATCTTGTCTGCAAATAACGGTGATATGTCCGCTGTAGCATCATGGGCTGACACTTTCAAATTTACTAGCGCTGGCGCCTTTTCTAAACCTTTACACTTTGTAGATATTCAAGACAGCCCACCGACTTCTTGTGGGTTTGATGAAGTTAGGGATTGTACAAATGCTGCATGTATCAATACTGCTATTCAAACTTACACTGACCAACTATGTGATTCTACCCAAAACCTCGACGCACTCAAATTTCTTATCCACTTCTTTGGTGATATTACGCAACCACTTCACAATTCTTACAGGGATGTTGGAGGAAACTCTGATAGAGTGACTTACAATGGTGCATCTACCAATCTTCATCACATTTGGGACTCTCAAATGGTAATTGACAGAATCTCTGCAAATACTGATCAAGCTACCTACGTGCAATCCTTAGTCAACAGAATTCAAAGCGGTGACTATGCCTCTGTTGCCTCTTCCTGGATTTCATCCCAACCATACAATGCAAAATCTCAATACGGAAATAACTTGGCTTCTATCGAATACTCTAAGGATTCAGATAAATTTGATTGCTCATATGTCTGGAAGAACTATGATGCTGATCCTTCTGCAGATTTGTCTGGCGCATACTACAACGGAGCTGCATCAATCATTGATTTGCAACTAGCAAAGGGAGGCTACAGACTTGCAAACCAACTCAACGCAGCATTTGATGGTTGTGCAGGTGTCACCCCTCAACCTCCAGTTGTTGGTCCAACTCCTACCGATGCCCCACCAGTCACTACTGTCCCAGCCCCAACTCAGACTCCAGTCTCCACCTGCGCTCACGATAAGTGTGTTGTTGGTGTAAGACTAGCTCGTGGGTGTGATCCTTGTGTCGACCAAATCATTGATGATGATGCCTACTGTGGAAGAACTAGATGGGCAAAGACCTGTGTCGCAAGAGTTGCTTCCGTTTGTGGGTTAACTTGTTAGGAATAAACTTAGAACTTTTATTGGAATTTTGCCTTCCTTTCGAAGCTCTGCAATCACGACTTTGCCAGCTGGGCCTAGCAAATCGACGTGGAGCCTAGCAGGATATCTGAAAATACTGTTTGCCAAATTCTGATTTTATCATGATATGGTATTCGCTTTCCTTTAAGCAACTTGTCAATAAGCTCGATTTCAAGTTTGAAGGCAGTAGACACGTCTGGATTTGGTTCTATATTTATATTACTGACTAGTGACTCTCTAATATTCGTTAATTGACTCTCCTTTTCTGGACTCCACTTTGTTTTGCCAAGCATTTCAACGAATGCAACACTGTGTGCTACAATTTTAACATTATGAAAATGAGGGTCTTGGAATGCGATTTCAGTTCTTGAGTAATCCTTATTATCCAATACTGGAGTTTGCCTGTGTGTGTCTGGAGTTCTTTGGAAATCCAACAGACTAACCTTGGATCCATTCACAATTAAAACTGCGCAATTGTACCAATTGCTGGTATTGAGTATGAAACATTTCGTTCAGGGAATCCATTTGTGTTGAATTATATACTGCCAGGACACATTGGAAAATAATCGTAATCCACGCTATGGATCGCATGTGCATGGCGTGTCAAAGTATGATGAAATACTTTCATGCCATATTACAAATATTGTCATTGGATATTATGCAATGTCAGTGAGCACTCCGCCTTCAACACTTGGCCTTCTGAAACAAGGGGAATCAGATGAAGCCTGTTGACAAGCCAATGATGATATAAACTGTGGTAAATCTCAAGGCAGTGTTTTTATGTATATCATTTACTTTAGCTTACTTGATAGCGTCTTTGCTTCTTTGGCTTTATCGTCGTCTTGGGACAATTCAAACTGCCAAGGAAGTCCCAAGGCAGTGTATGCTTTTGAAATCTCGTCAACTACGGCTACATCACAACCAGTCGGAGATATATGGCCCAGCAGTTACATATTTCAAGCTCAAGAAAAACCTATAGCAAATCATTGTACTGGAAGGACTCTTAAAGTCCCAGTTCAAGGATGCTGCGTCAATAGTTTGGATCTTACGAAATCTTTTGGAATACAAAGTGCAGCTACTACGATTGCCAGTTCAGGAGTTACTACAGCAACCCCAGCTAGTGCCAACAACCACACCTATTGCACATTACAAGGCAACATATTTGGCTTTTCCAGTATAATGTATCTCGCAGACAACAACTGTAATCAAAATGACAATATCATTTGCACGGAGCATGGAGTTTTGAAAGTGTTTCCACAGCCATTGTGCTCAGGTTCTCCCCAGATATTTCAATTACAGAATACAGGTCAACTCATTAGTTCAAACACTTTCTACAATGTGACAGCTACTTTTCTAACTGTATCTGGAGGGCAGTTCAACATTGATTGGGTAGCTGCGTTTCCATTCGCAGATTTAACCCCAGACTTTAAATGTTGGATTGATGTACTATCGGCCGTTTTTACTGGAGGTTCTATCCTTATGATAGCTGTAGCCCTTATACCACTCACCAGAGAATTCATCAAGAGCCTCTCTCCTTTTTTGATGACCATGATTGTAAGCGAAGTGCTGTTCCTGGTTACCGCAATTTTAATGTGCTTCGAGTTCTATCTGAAAGATCCACCAGTAAACTTGCACTACACGGTAAATTTCTTCCTTTCGATGGCTACGCTTGTTGCTGTGCTTGGCGCTACTTTGATTTTGGTCCAGTTTCATGATTTTAGCAGCAAAGGTCGTGTATTGGTTCTCGCTTTTATGATCCTCATAAATATGGTATTCTGCCTCAACAAATATCTATTTTTCATCAAGTCGTCTGCTCTAAATCTCTTGTTTAATCTCTGGCTCACTTTCTTTGGGTTGTACGATATTATACCATCCATCTACGCATTCTATTCCTTCACTCACGACCCTGAAAGACCAAAGACGTTTTGGCAACGGCTGCTGGATCTTGACCCTGTTTTCTTGTTCTCAATGGGCATGCACTTGGCAAACTTCATGTCCTACTTTGCTCTAATCTACATAACCGTTTTTACGTCTTGGATAGGCTCCGACAAGAACTGGAAATCGATTGCTGGATTTTTCACAGTTATTCTCGCGACACATGGCTTCCTTAATGTTATCCTTCTATTAAGAATTCAAGTGATATCGAAACGGGCAAGTAATAAGCTTGCGGAGCTTCAATTGAAATACGGCTCTTTATCTCCCCTGTATGCAAATTAGTGTGCATTAAATCAATATATTATTACTAAATTCTTTACGAAAACACCAAGATTCTAGTTAATCTGAATATTTTCAAGACAGTCTGTTTAAATAACGGCGAAGTATCGTTAAAAGCTTCCATGTTTTTTTCCTTCTTCAGCCCTTCCTTCAACAGCGTGTATACATCAGAAGCAGTCAAATGTTAAAAGTGCATTACCTTGAGGTTTGAACCGTTATCGACGGTAAAATTCGCTTCATCCGAAACATCAGCATTTGATGTAATGAAAGCAAACTGAAAGGTTTTTTCGCCAGCTTTGTAATTGTTATTGTAAATTACTGATTTCCAATCTTCAGTAACGGTTTCATCCCCACTCTCGGTTACTGTAACGATAGGGTCTGCTCCTACCTCTTTGCATTGGAAAATGCATTTATTTGTAGATTCTGAACCGTTTTGTGGGCTTCTCTTAATTTGGTAAGCTGAACAAAATTGACTGATGCCTTCAATACACACTGCTTCTGATTTTTGATGCTAAGGTAAAAAGAAGAATACTTTAAGTATCCAATCCCCGATATCAACGTTATTCATACTCTTTGGCCCAATAAAATTCAACCCAATCTGGGATAATTTCTTGGTTAGATACATTCTTACTTTAAGTAACAATGCAGGAGGAATACTTTCTTCAAACATTTTTCTATGATAGTCGTTCACCATATTTAACACTCGACATTCTCCTTCCCCTACTTCCAGAACCAGCTCATTCTTTCTACCTCTGATCGTCAGAATAGCTTTATTGTAACCTGACGGTTCCATACTCCAATCCTGAATGGGATATTCCAAATACTTGTTTTGAACTAGGGCAGTGTCCAAAAATTTCATAGTCCTGAATCTTATTCTTCCTGATTGTTGATCATATTCAACATCTTTTATACCATCTGTGCTCCACTGCTTCAACTCTGGATCAAAAAACATCACAGTGGCAGAATTGTCAATAAAGCAATGGGGCATTATGGTAAAAGTAACTTGTGTCGCCCACACTGCCAAATCAGTATTTTGATTTTCTTCATCTCCTACTACTTCAGTGTCTCTTTTGGATGGATAAGGGATCCTCTTAAAAGTGCCATCCTGAGTCAAAACTACTATCAAATCATACTTACCAGGACGCAAAATCCAAGAGTCGATTTTGCGAGCTGCTTCTGGCAACTCAACAAGATCAAACAATAACACTCCTCCAATTGGAGAAACCAAAGAGCCTCCATTAGTAGCTTCATAATTAGCAAAGGCACCCTCTCCACTCTTCAATAACATTCTGATTCCTACGTTATCTAGTGCCAGAGGCTTTGGCAGCGAAAAAGACATGCTGATATCGGTGAAATCGATAAATTTATGCCTTGGGTTCCTTGTCAAATTGGCCCATATCCCAAGTTTGTAATCTGTAATGTCACTGGTAAACTGAAAATTTTCTGTACTCTCTCTTTGAAATAGATCCAAATTCTGGGTTAGAATTAGCCTACTTGATAAATGTTTTGGCAAACCAATTCAATTTTTTTGAACATGACTTGAATTAGTCTGTACATGTAAACGGATAGTTTTTCGTACTGGGCCATGTCATCGTCTTCAAGGAATGCGCACCGTTCTTGCTCTAACAGAGATACCAACTACTATTAAGTGGAATTTACTTCTCTCGCGCCAGGTAGTTGTGTCATGAGCAAATCCATTGATTGCTGCAGATCTTCCAGGATAACTGGCTCCTGCTCCCACAGCAAAATGTAAGTGTTGACATCCCTTTCAATTTTGGTTGAAGGAAGTCTACTACATTCAAGGTATTTGTTCCACTACATTAAATCTGAGCTACATCCACTATACTTTGTTTCTTGTCCATAATTTCCTTTAATTCTTTCAAATGTCTGGCTTTAATCTCCAAAGATGCTGCCAACTCTGTCTCAAACCTTGGCGTTTCCTTTGATTAATATCGCTTACTTGCTCAAGGAACTGCGTAATAAACTCTCTATTTCTTTGTTCCTGCAGCTCCTTTTCCTTTCTAAACTTCTCTTCCAACAGTCGCTGCTCTAGACATTACGCGATACAAACCTTCCTCTGCTAATCGCCTTTGCTCTTCGAGCTCCCTTTCTACCATGTAAGGTGCGAGATACCTCTATTCGAATCCTTTTTCTTTCCCTTCTTTTTTGGTGGCATATCAATTTTTACTCACGCGAAAGTTTTTTTGAAATTATTTTCAAAATGACTTTTGGAGTACACTGTGCTAATATAGGAAAAGTCACAGAGTCAGGAGAGCTTGAATAGCCCAAAGGAGAGGACAAGGAAGGGAAGAGGGACATTCAAATCTCCAATCACCAGTAGCACCAATATTAGGATGGACAGCAAATCCAATGAAGGAATAGATGTTGATATTAAGAGAGTAGCGGATGCACAGGATAATATCGAAAGCGAAGACCTTGGGGTGAACAAATTGAGCATCAATTCAGAAACAAGGAGCACTCGTTCAGACTCTACGCACAGCTTGGAAGAGTGGGAAAAATTAGCAATAGAGAATCATGAAGAAGATAAATCGCCAGGGCAAGTTGATTTCGAATCAACTACTTGCCTTGAAGTAAGTGGATTTCCCGCACAGTTCAAGACTCATGACGTTATAGCGATATTTAAAAATATTGATACAACTGCAATTAAACTAAAGTGGATTAATGATACATCAGCTATCGCTATTTTTCCTAATCAAGAATCAGGTAATTGATTGTTGATCAGCCAAACGAGCGTACCTCGCAACATGCCAATACCCACTAGCCAAGGCACACTATAACTTACCATAGATCAAACCGTGCGCACATCCTAACCAAAACTCACCAAGTAGCAATTCCACAAGACCTACAACTACAGACATGGTAGCTAGAAGACTGATCGCTGGAGCATTAGGAATGAGACCGCCAAAGAAATCTCTGGAAGAGAAGCAGACTGATGAGCTAAAGCTGTATACTGCCAGAGGTACACTTCCCTCACGTTAGAGAAGAAGGAGCAAGTTAAGCGAGACAAGGAGAAGCGAGAAAAGGAACTAGAAGATGCATGGAATTCTTAATTAAAAATGTATAATAAAACGGTGAATTTAGTTTTCAAGTCCACGTTAATTTTTGTCCAGCCAATCTCAAATGCTCTCCGACAAAGACAATGAACCACAGCTAGTGAACAAGAATTTACTGAAAAAACCAAAGAGGTACCTTGATCTTTATGTAGCGTATTCAAAAGTCCCACTGACAATATGTTTTCTCCAATGACCCAAAAGATTGAAGCGAAGCGCAGTCATTTGATGAAATCGTAAATTTAACTAAAGTAGGGTGAAGCCAACATCGTTGAGCAGCAGGTTTATGGAAGCGCAAAAGGAAGCGGAAGCCGACAAATCAGTACAGGAATAAAGTTTTATTAATATTTGTTTTTGGCACCTTGAATTGCCAATTCACTCAGTTGGTTTGCACGCTTTTTATCTGGTGAATGAGAGTCCATATTGCATAAAGGTTGATTATATAAGCACATGGGCAACTTTCATTAAAAGCAGGATACTTGATACCAGAAATACAGTTTTATTATAGTTACATATTAGTCTTCTTCTAGGCGATTATCAATATCTTTGGGCATTCTCAGGGAAATCAGGTAGCCCAGAAGGACTATCACTGCCAAAAGGTTAAACACGAAATGGTAGTCAAAAGGGTATGGCATATTGCTCTCCAAAGACCATGTGAATAGAGTCCCTGCAAATATAGGACCGAGCATTCTATAGTTAAAGCAAACTTTACCTTCCAATGGACCCCAAAGATTGTGCAGAGCCATTTATCTGTCCTCTGTAGTTTGAAGTGACAGAATTAGACACCATAATGAATGTGGAGGTAAATGCTTGTACTCCACCAACAGTGCGCAAGATATTGCAAACTCCAACTAAAGTCCACATTAAATATTCAACTCTTCCTTCATGCAACATTCCATATTTACTAATTAGAGGCAAAATAATGAATGCAGGAAGAGAAAGCAGCAACCCAGTTTGGAACGTTTTCAGACATCCGAGTGCCTTTTCAATTGGGGCAAATAGGAATATTTGGTAAAAGAAAAGCATGAACCCACCAATTGCGAATGCAGCTCCTTGGTCAGAGGAAGAAAAGTTTAGGCCACCTTCTGAAACTGGTAAACGAGACCATAGAGCAAACAATTCATCATACTGAATGTAGATAAATGATGTCAATGTATACAATATGAATGAATAGTATACTCTAGGCATGCAAACCAACTGCCAGATTGACAATCTTGGCTCGGCATCAATTTCTGTAGTTGAATCATCAACTTGGTCTTGTAACAAAGGTGCAGCTTCTTGTCTGTTGATAAACCATGTGTAGAAAAATGCTCTTTTGTTTGATGCAATTGCTGCTTGATTGGTTTCTTCCAATACAAAAAACCCGACAAGAGTTCCTATCATCGCGATGCCCCAACCAACTACACAAGGGAGAGCGTAAGGGAACATGTCAAACAAGGAGCCTTTTGGAAATATTTGTGGATATTTTTCAGCTGGCAAACAAAGAAAACCGCCAACAATTGGGCCAACAATCTGTATAAAAGAATAATTACCATCCCTAATCCTCGCATTACTCCTAAAAATGCAAATCCTTTTGCCTGATTGGTACTGTCGGTGATTTCCGATAAATAGGTTTTGCAAACACCAACAATCCCATTAACTGAGCCATTGATCAATCTAAGCACTATCGCCATTGTATAAGAAGTAGAGAATCCGAATGAAAGGAAAGAAAAAGCCGTCATAATTAACCCAACTAGAAGAATTGGACGCCTGCCAAGTCGATCGCTAATAGTACCCCACACATAGGAAAATATTAATTGTCCGAGCATAAAAGATCCAACCAGATATCCGGAATACCGACCAATTTCGTCTTGATTTGGAGCTACATTGAAATCCGATATCATAAAAGACAAAAATGGTAGCAATACCGTAGCCATAAATCTATCGTTATCTATCAGGTTACGTATTGCAGAAAATAATCGTAGAAATCACAGCAATCTTAATTACAGGAAGAGGAGTTGGCTTGTCTTGCATTTTTTTCTTAGACTTTTTGTCTTACCCAAATCGTTGATCTCAACACAGCCAGCCAATAGGAACGCAAGCCTGAACACGAGGCTCGTAAGAAATTAAACGTTTGCTTGTGCCACCATTGAAGTGAAGCACAAGCATGAATATCCGTTTCATAAGCAAGATTTTCCGGTCGGTTGCATGGATGAAGGGTTAGTAAATCGCTGTAATCGGTCCACGACTTTTTTTCAATTTTCCCACTGATTTGGTGGTGGAGACTTTTGAACACTCGAGATCCCTGAGCAGCGAAACATTTCGAGGATGAAATTGAGGAACCAACACTGACATTAGACCTTTTTTAATTTCAGCGATCCAACGACAGACCATACAGACGACATGGTGTGCAAATCACACGACGAAAGGGAATCGGATCGGATGCAACAGTCGGATTCCTTCCGTGTTGATTGGAAAATACTCATTGACGCAAAGACAGAGTGTGTTTGAATCATCTAAGCTTCCATTCAACCAAATTTCATTCAGCGATTATAGAATTCAAAATTGGGTCGAATAAGCAAGAGGATGTCAATTTGTAGCTCAAGTTCTATATTTGCGGCGATAGAAAATTGTCGAAAGGATGAAATTTCATTACCAAGTGTTCATCATTTTCTTGTATTATCTCCCACTCCGTCGTTATTTTCTAGTAGCTGGTCCAAAGAACTCATCGTCAGAATTGTCTATAGAAGCGATAAGATTGCAAAGATACAGTATCCTCAAAAAACACAGTATTTTATTAGACGATGTATCCACAACATTACCAAACGAGCTCATGAGAAAGTAACTCTTGAATCAAAGGTGGAGCTACGTTTGTTTTGTGGATCCCATTTTGTAGAAACAACACCAGTGCTGTTAGTTTCATTCCGAGAATGAAAGGCTTTAGAAGGAGAGATTGGGGATAAAACGATTGACTCTTTACCATGGTTTGTAGAAATTCTTGAAGTAAACGCAGGTGAGGTGTATATCGAACGGTCTCCAGAGTTTGAAAATATGCTTCGCTTCTTTACAAACATTCGCAGGCGAATAATAAGGTAAATATTCAATGTTGCATGAATCACGAGAATAACTGTTACAAAATTACCATATTCAACCCAGTTTCTGTCTGATCTAAACATTGCTGTGAATTCCCTCAGTGCGACAAACAGAACATATATAGCAATGTTTAAGAAGTGGGCAATCATAGCAACAAAGAACCATGGATCATACTTGGCAAGTTTTCTGCACCTTTTAGATAATGAATCCGAATTGATTTTTAGTAATGCTAGCGATACATATAGTGGTGGGAAGCAGTCCCAAAATGCAAATCCAAAGAGCCACAGTTGATCCAATCTATTCCAACTTACTTGGTTTTGAAACCCTGGAAGGAAGAAAAGATACCTGCTGGCACCCATCACCAAATTGCACCCTATGATCACTCCGTATACTATATACGTGGTTCTTTTCTCGTATCCCAGGAACTGCATCAAGAATGATGTAACTGTGCAGACAGATATCACTGAAGCAATATTTACTATCCATAATCCTACTCCAACAAATACTGGCCCGCTAAATTGTGAAAATTTACTCATTGTGAGTGTAACTACAGTAATTGTCCAAGAGATTTGACTGATTAGTAGACCTAGCATGTACGCAGTTTTCTTTTCCATATATTCCCTGCACAAAAAGTAACATCCGTAGACCATCCCTAAAAAGAAGCCGACAAGGATTACCAAAATCACAGGAACGACTGGGTTGGAAAAGTTTGGTGATATCATCAAAACAGGAACTGTGGCCAGCCACCCAACTGTGTTCGTCGCACTGTCTATTACAATAAGAGATGCCTGGGTGTTATTCGCATTTCCGTAGGAAATTGAACTGGGGCTTGAAGATAGACCAAATGTTTTGGGAGTCCCTTGACAGTTTTGATTTGGAAAGAATGATAATATACCATCTTGTGAACAAGATACACTTTCAGAAACTGAGCAACTGCCATCAGCCAAAAACCATGCGCTACGAAATCCAAAAACTGATTGCCCACTAATGCTTTGTAAGTAGCAATACTTTTGGTTCTTTGCTGTTGAGGGAATTGCAGCGGCAAAATTGACATCGACCGCAGTAGTTAAGCTGCTTGAGAGACGAGCGTTTTGATCAACGAATGACGCACAGCAGGCTCCAACAAATGGTACTTTGACAGTGATTCCTAGGCACCCAGATTCCAAAGTCCTTTCAGTAGCCTGCAAAGAGTAGCCTAAAGGCCAAATTTCTCCGTTTGGAGGTGTGTTAGCGTTGGTAGATTGGAGATTGTAATAATACATTGCATTAGGAGGAGATGAACACGAATCTTGAATGGTCCATTCAGCAGTAAGAACATTTTTTTGCAAGCTATTAGCAAAGAGAAGTGGCAATGTAAGCATTTAACGGATTAAAATTGCCACGCATTTTAACGTTCTTGCCTGGAACAAGCCCCACAATGTCGCCACCACTTTGCTAACCCCCACCATCAGAGCTGTCTACATTTGATATAGATATGGAATTTAGAGTCCTCATATCCTGCAAGCTAGATACACTGCGAGAGTTTAATATTGAAAGTACCATTTATGACTTTGAGTGATTACGCCCTATTTTTGGAACTTGTGGAACAGTTTGATTGATTCAAGTAGAAGATGATGCCAAGAATGGTTTAGATGCAAAGTTATGGCGAGAGGCTATACTTAGTATATTAATATGAGCTATTCTAATTCATTGAAATTTCGGTAATCATTGTGTTTGGTTTGCACAAATTATTAAAGGCGAATGTTCTGAGCTTCCTTCTAGGAGATGAACCCTCAAAAGGATCTGTTTTCTTTATTCATCAATCAACACTAATACACTCATAATATCTAATTTTCCCATATATTAACATGATTATTAGCATAATTTCCATTTGCAGTTTTAGCGGATAGTGGAATGTTGTCAAAATACGACGCACTGCCAAAAACTTTTGATTTTGGAGTCATCGATGCTGTAGTAGGAGACGGAGCCAAATAGCTAGAGTCTAAGTGTGAGGGTCTTGATCCTCCTTTTGATTGTGGTAAAGTGGAGAGCATAATAGAGTTTTTTTGGTAGGATGTAGATATTCTTGACGTATAAGCTGCCGACGCATATCCGGATAATCGATAGTCATCTGAGCTTGAGAATATACTTCTTTTCTTGACAAAAATTCTTAGACGGACAATCAAATAAATGTTTAGAGAGGCGTGTATTCCCAAAATTAAAGTGGAAAGGTTCCCAAACTCTACCCAAAGTCGATCTGATTGAAATACAGCAGTGTATTCTCTTGCAATAGTTAAACAAATGTAGATTAGTACATTAGCTATGTGTGCAAACATACCGGTAAAAAACAACGGATCGTACTTTGCTAATTTACGGCACCTTTTGGATAAAGAGTCAGAATTAATTTTTAGCAAAGTGAGTGATACATAAATTGGAGGATAGCAATCGTAAAACGCGAACCCAAATATCCAAGCCAAGGCAATCCTGTCCCATCTAACTTTGTCTGGGAAATTAGCAATAAAGAAAAGATACTTGCTCGATCCCATTATTAGATTTACAACTATAATTATAGCGTAAATTGTATACTTTGTTCTCTTTTCGTAGCCCAGAAATTGGAGCAAAAAGGAAGACACTGTGATCACTGAAACTAGTGAGGCGATATCCACTATAACGAATGTAATTCCTGTAAACAATGCTCCGCCAAATGCTGGAAATTTATCCATTGTAAGTGTAACAATTGATATAGTCCATGCAATTTGTGAGATCAGTAAGCCAAGCATATAACCTGTCCTTTTTTCCATGTATTCCATATACAAAAAGCGGGTGCCATACAGCATTCCAACAAATACAATAGCGATGAGTATCAAAACCGTAGGTACGATTGGATTTGCAAAATTAGGAGTCAACATTCCCAATGGGACGCTTGCTACCCAGCCAATGCTTGTTTGTCCTGATGAGAGAATCACAAGAGAGCCTTGTACATTTAATACGTCTTTAAAAGAAAGTGTGGACTGATTGGAAGAAAGTTGAAAGGATTTTGGAACACCTTGACAATTCGGATCAGAGTACACTGATAAAACTCCGGCTGGTGAACAAGATATATTGTCTGTTGGTGAACAAGAACCATCTGCCAAATACCATACACTTTCAAATCCAAAGACAGTGTTATTCCCGTTGCTTTGTAAAAGGCAGTACTTTTCGCCTTTGGCCATTGCTGGGACTGCACTTTTAACTGTATCTTGAACTGAAACAGTCAGAGCACTAGCAATCCTAGAATTTGAGTTGATAAACGAAGCACAGCACGCACCTGCAAATGGTACCTTTACAGTAACTCCTAAACAACCAGAGGATAAAGTTCTTTCAACAGCCTGTAGACTATATCCATTCGGCCATACCTCACCAGGTGGTGCAGCTTGACTATCTGGGGATTGAATATCAAAGCTGTACATTGCATTTGGAGGTCCGTTGCACGCCGTCAAGTTGGTCCACTCCGCTGTCAATGCGAGCTTGCTCGCAATCTGTCCACTTAATAGTAGGATAAGCATCAGTTTTTTATCGTTTACTGTCTATTTAAGTGTTGATGCCACAGGTAAGGTGCCGCAGGATTCTAAATCTGAAACAACTTGTTTTTAACCAATTAAATATATTGCAGATATTCACCACCGTTTGTATTTGAATACAATGAATTTCAAAATCTACTATAAATTCGAATCAAGGATAATTGGTTATTTTCACTTGAAATGCTTAGCAATCAAGGTAGATTTTCATAGGCCGGGGAGCCTACCACTATTACCGAAAAAAGGAGTGCCACAGGCCTTAGGTCCCACGAAAAAGTTCATCCAGCTGAAACATTTGGCAAGATTAAAGCAACCAACAGTCAAATTCAGACCATTATTTATTTCCACAAAATATTGTTCATGTAAAATAATGCGAGTATTTGTTAATAGCTTTTTCGTATTTCCAAATATAGCTCTCCACTTTTTTGGATGATATCCAGCAGCTCTATTGAAAATTTCATTGGTTCTTCAGAGTTATATAAGCACGCTTGATTTCCAGGCTTGAGTTTCCATTTGCCTGGTTCAGACATCCAGTCTTTAAGATCTACCAATGGACTGTCATCATCATATTTGCTTTGCGCTAACCCGCCATTAATCCACATTGGTGTTTTAGTTTCATCTAAATGAAGTAGCTGCATGCCACAAATTTCGGTCTCTCCCTCCGATTGGCTGGCAACGCCAGTGATACCAGGCAAGTGAGGACTAAACGCGTATGATTCATGCACAGCTTCAAACGCAGTCCAGAATGTTTCTTTGTCGCCATGAAAGTGTTCATATGACTGTTGTCTATAAATTTGTCCGTTCAAGATTGAAACAGCTAGTAAACCAACAAAGCGTTCTTTTTTGTTGATAAGGACAACACCAGACTCCATTTCATGTGCAGTTTTTTCGTTGAATATTCGCAAGTTGTTTACATTTGGGGCTAATGGCTTTGGGAGTATGTTCCGCACCCAATCCAAAGTTGCTTGCTTTGCTTTAAACAAACTACGATCGTGGTAAAACAAAGCTTTGTTTTCCAGATATAGCTTGCTGGAAAACAGCAACTCTGGGGATTGTAGAAACACAACATCAGCATCAATCAACATTGCATTTTCAAACGATGATGCGAGCATAGCGAACGGTTTTATCGCCCATCTAAATCAACAGCTAATTACCCTTTCAGCTGTAATATATTGTTATTAAATATTTTCGTGATATCTCTGGTTGTTGTAAATGGAATCTTTTCAATTAACTTTTGATTTTCTTCTGAAAGGTCGCCGTTCCCAATGTAAAATACTTCAAATGGGATATTGCACTTATGGACCTTTCTAATCATCTGCATTGTGGATACGGCGAGTTTTGCATAAGCATCATACACACACAGCACTATTCCAGTCCCCTGAAACGAATTTTGGAAATCAATTGTTGATAAATAGGATGGTTGGATCCAATTAAACAGCTTTTCATCCAGCAACCCCTTGAAATGGTAAAATTCTGGAGTTTGGTTGGTGTGATTCATATCATGATATTTCTTGAACAGCCTCAAATGCTCACCCAGAACCGAGATATCAGTTGGGTGATAATCTGCCAAGACAGCTTTATCAGTATCACTGATTATCGTTCCTACCTTCTTCACTGGTGATTGACCCGCTGGAGCCCTGCGATAGAACACCAGGTATAGCAATACTACAATTAAAAGCCCGTGAACTAGAAATCTTCTCTTTAAATCCTGCCTGGTTTTTCTTGACAGAGTTGAATGAAACAATGTGGACATGAAAAAAGCAAAAAGAAATCTCATATATTGCGTAAATGGTCGAACCATGAATTAAACGAGAATTTGTCGTTTGCAACTCTCCTTCCGATCACGCGGGTATCCAAATATTTTCTTATTACCTGCTGGATTTCATCATACTGTAGCATGGAATCGATACACATTTTTTCCATTATTATCTGAAGCAATTCGTCCGGAAGCAATAGAATCCTCACTGAAATCAATCCTGCAAGCAGCTGTTTACACCGCTCGCTCTTGTAGTGAACATTTCGTAAGTTTAGTTGGGTAATCGCATTATCAGAATAGTTGATGAATTCGAATTCAGTAATGTAAAAGTTGCTTTGCAGAGCAACTATCACATCATTGTAAATTGAATTATCTTCAATTGAGATCCTTTGACATGCTGTCCTTGATAGAAACCCGCATAATCTTTTTAGTGACTCTGGAGTCCAGTAGATCAATCCAACGAGATAAATCCTCTTTACATAAGGATTACGTGACAAGATATCACACAGTTTGATAATCCTAGCTGGATGGCTGGTCATTTGGTTCCTTGTGAATGAATTTGTGAATGCAAATAACGATGATTGGCTGGTAGAAGATATGCGAAGACCTCGTAGGGATTTGTTTGCTATCAGCGCATCCGCTCCATGTATCAAATCTTCGGTTTCTAAAGAAATGTTTACCAGTCTTCCGCTTTTGAACATTTCAAGCTTTTCACTTTCCATTTGAAAATGAATATTTTCAAATACACAAAAGCCCTCACCGTAGGAGATTACTACAGGGAAAAGGACCCCAAAACAGCTTTTGAAAATTACCTTGTAGCAGCGGAAATGGGAAGTACAATATCAATGCAGAATGTTGCTTTTTATTACAAGACTGGAAAAGGAGTGGAAATGGATCTTGCTAAATCATTTGAATGGACTCGGAAAGCAGCTGAGCTTGGACGGACAGTGTGTATGAATATTCTCGGCACAAAATATCACACTGGAGAAGGAACCGAAAAAAATTGGAATTTGGCACTCGAATGGTACCAAAAAGCAGCTGAAAAGGGGAACAAAGAGGCATTGTACAACATGGGCAAGTTATATTCAGAGAAAGGCCCACATAGAAACCTGAAAAAAGCTGTAGAATACTACTTGCAGTCGAAAATGGGGCTTGCGTATAACAATATTGCTGGACTGTACTATGATGGAGAGTTAGGAAAGGATTACGGAAAGGCATTGCATTGGTTCAAGAAGGCAGACGGTGCTAGATACAGTAAATATTTTATTGCACTGATATACTTGACTCCAGAATACTACAATGTCGAAATGGCGATCGATTAATTATTAAATTGGAAATCAGTCAACGCTTACAACTTACTGGGAATGATTTATTCGTCTTCAAAATACAACAAGAAAGATGTCAAAAACGCTATTCACTTTTATACTTTGGCAGCGGATAACAAGGTGAATGCATCAAGACTGCAGCTGGCATCCATATATAGAAACAAGGAATATTTTGATGAACCGAATGAGTATATGGCTCAAATGTATGAGTTGCAAGCGCTGGAAGCAGGCTTTTACAAATTTAGATTTGACCATTCCTTGTTAAACGTTGATGAATTGCATTCCAATCCAGATCTGCTTTGTAAAGAGGTAAAAGAAAAAGCGGGTCAGGGAATGGCAGAATATCAAAATATTATGGGAATATTGCACTACAAAGGGTTCTTTGACACACCTCCACTATCCCATGGAGGCTGGTTTCTAAAAGCAGCAGAAAATGGGAATATCGACGCCATGTATAACCTTAAAATTTATGAATCAGCATTAATAAGCCCAGCGTCATTGAAATACCTTGACTATTTTCAAAAAACAGATTTTCCAGAGACAAACTTCATACTAGCCACTTATTACTTGAACGGCGCATATGTAGAGAAGGATTTAACGAAAGCCATCGCCTATTATGAAAAGAGTATGTTGGGTGGATTTGCCTATGCTGCATATGCACTTTACAAATGTTACAAGGCAGGATTGGGAGTGGAAACGGATGAGGAAAAGGCTACATTTTATTTGAACGAAGCAGCAAAAGAAATTGTTGATGCGCAGTTTGAGTATGGTAGACTCTGTGGGGATGTCAATGAAGCTTCCATGTGGCTATCTTTGGCAGCAATCAACAAGCACCCAAAAGCCAATGACATGCTGGAAAAGCTCGTAAATTCAACATAAATTGCAATTCTTTAAATTACAAATCTTTGTATAGATTGTTTAGTTTTACCAGTTCGTCGTTTACGTGATAGTCTATATACACACTATGGCAGTCATTGCCAATTTCCAGAAACTTTCGACCCAATGGGTATTGCTGACAGTTCCAGCATATCTTTGCACCAACCAATGACTCTAAACCTATCAATGGATGGCTTTTTGGATATTGTATAATCAAAGTTGCAACCTTTACAACAATTAAGCCTAAACATAAACCAAAATTAGTCGCACTTTCCAATTCTTCGAGAAGAATTGAGGACACGCTTCTGTAGAGCTCGAAATCGGCATAAAAGCCCAAACACGTTTCCAAATTGTTTGACACCTTCTTGTACCTGTCCAGGATCTCCATTCCCTTTGTAACATGGTCTTCCAAACCAGACGGGGAATTGAATTTTGGGTATAGTTTTAAATTGCATTTATCGCAAGTACACTTGAAGTAGTATTTATCAAGCATCTTGCATCTGCTATCATACGGATTTATAGGATCGATATACGATATGAAAATTTCTTCGTTCTCCTTGATATCTCTTAGAGCCAGCACAATCATTTCTCTTTTTTGATATATGAGTACAGCGTTAGGCACACATGAATGATTCAACATCGATCCTAAGCAAAACGTACCACTTCCAACTTCAAACAAATCAAAGTCGTAGATAGTAAAATTATTTCGCCGGAATTTGGACAAAATTTCTACCTGCTGCTCAATACTGTGTGTAGTAATCCCAGATGCTTCTGCTTTCAGTCGCAATTCGACAATCTCTCCGGCAGATAGCTTATCCATGTGGGAAACCAATGATTCAAAGTGGAGTTTCTTTGATATCGAAAATATATCAACCGATTCATCTTTGCCTTTATCCATGTAATTGCATATCTTTATCAACATTTCCAATTCCGCGTCATCCAGTCCACACGTTTTTGAATGGCAGTCCCAATCCTTTTTCTGGCACAAGGCACTGCAGTAATACAGTTTGCACTTGCCACACCGTTTAGTAGCAGCAGCCAGGCACCACTGGCAATTCGTTCTTGATACAACCCCTAACGCTGTGTCTCTGAAGAGAGCTGTTCCTTTCTTGATATCCCGGGTTGCAACCACCCCTCTATTTCCATCAACGGTGTGTATTTTAATCATCGAAGAGGTTTTTCTTTTTGTGTTCAACTTTTTCTATCCGAACCCTGGAACAACAGGGACTTTCGAGGTTCCTCTAATAAATCAGTCATGCTCGCAGCTGAGAATCTTGAATAATGAATACGCTTTCCGCTTTATGGCTACTCGTTCAACCATCGCTTGCCCAATTCAATAAAATTTATGTTGATCCAGAAGCAATATGTAATAAAATGGTTATTGATGACTGGAATACACTTGATGTCTACTTTGCAAACACAACAAAACACCAGTATATGACCATTGCCTCGGACTATGCAAACAATACAGACTTTGCGTGTGGAAAGAATTTGTGTCTGTATGATATCACAAACCCTTTGGGAGTAATTGCCATTAATGTAACTTCTGCAGGGCAGGTAGTCTTACAATTAACCTAGTGTATGCCGCCCTACTGTTTTAAAGGCCCTAATCACTTTTATGCCTCCAAAATTCCGTTTGATATCAACCATTTCCTTAACAGCCGACATTACGTGATGTCTTTTGCCAACATCACGCTAGGAGAATGCAATATGGGAGAACCGTTCTTGAAGTGCTTAACTGGCGACTGCGGTGGATTTATCAGTAAGTATTTCTAATTGTAGTTACTCCCAATGGTCCACCCCCAAATACAACCAATCCAGTCGCCCAAATACCTATTCGTGGCATTGGTCCAAATAATCAACCGGCCACCACTGTTGTGCACTTTCCAGGAACACAGACTGGCACACCCGCTGTTCCCGGAAATACTGGTAGTGGAAATGCTGGGAGTGGAAGCAATGTTGCTAACTTGAACCAAAATCCTACCCAAAACTCTAACTCCAATCCATCATCTGGAAACTCTGGGGGTTTTAAAAATGATAATGCAGGAGCTCCAGCTGGGGCCATTCAATCGAACGATGCAAGTGCAACAACTGCTGGCAGTCCAACCATAACATCCATAGACACAACTTCTCAAATTGGAAACGCACATCCAACTACTACCAGTGGTTGCATTACATTTTCTATCCCTTGGGCCATACTACTTTTAATAAATTCAATTTAATCATTTGTGCTGTGGACAAAAACTTTCTCCGAAATCAAATCCAAATGGCGAGGTATCGCAGCTCAACCATGAATTTTCTCTCCAGAATCCGCTTCAAAAAGAGAGGAATCGTTCTCCTACTAGTGCCAATCCTTTTATTCATCGCCTTGTACTATTCTCAGCAAAACCAACCTTATGATCAGCCGGTCATTGAAAAGCCTACAACTCAAAAAAATCCTCAAGTTGACCAGCCAGTAAAGCAAATTCATGATGATGAAGTGCCAATAATTGAGAAAATCAATGATGGAAAAGGCATTTCAAAGGATAAAGAGAAAGCGCCTTCCAAGGAAAAGTCAAAGCCTGAAGACAAACCAGCAGATGTAAAGGAACAAAAACCTGCTGTCGAGGTAGATCATGTGTTGCCAATTCCTGCTAAAGACAAGGAAGAAAAGACCAAGACAAACAGTGAAAAGCCTACAGAGTTCAAGTTGGATATATCAGAAAGAGATGAAAAGTTGCTCTCGTATGCCCCAAAAGGGAGTGATGCAATTGACTTTAAAAGAGTCGGTCAACAGTTCCGCACTTACAGAAAGTACCACGAACAGTTGTGGGACAAGTACAGTAAGGCTACGAAAGCAGAAAAGGAATCAATAATCGCTGCCGCATCAACATTAGATAAAACCCTATTTTCATGGATTAAAGGGTTTAAGTCTACTATTGATATGCGCGATTCTTTTGAAGGAACTGGGCTGGTAATTTGTGCGGGAAACCACCAAACGAATTTGGCAATTTCTACCTTGCGCATGATTAGGGATGTTCATGGCAGTAAAATTCCATTTGAAGTCTTTTACAATGGGGACGGCGATTTGTCAAAAGAGAATCGTGCAAAGTTTGAAAAAGTTCCAAATACCAAAACTGTGGATATTCAAAAAATATTGGACAATAACCAAATTAAAATTAGTGGCTGGGCAATCAAATCCTTTGCTCTATTAGCGTCCTCCTTTGATAAAGCAATGCTTATTGACGCGGATGTTGTATTCCTTCAATCACCAGATGTGTTGTTTGATGGCAAGCTGTTTGAAAAGAATGGTGCATTGTTTTTCCATGATAGATCACTTTACAGTCATGGCGAGGAAACCCTCAATTGGTTCAAGTCGTTGATGCCAGATCCAATGTCAGAGTATGCTTCGAAAATGCGGGTTTTCAAAGGGACTACTGCACATGAGCAAGAGTCTGGTGTTGTTTTAATCAACAAAAGAGAGAATATGTTGGGGCTACTGGCAACTTGTGTTCTCAATGTTGACAATTACCGTGAAATTGCTTACAAAAGAGTATTTGGAGACAAGGAAACGTTCTGGGTAGGATTTGAATCTATTGAAGAAAAGTACATTTTCAACCCTAGATACCCAGGTGCAGCTGGAGAATTAAAGGAAGTAGAAGGAGAACTGAAATATGAAATTTGCGCTCGCCAGCTGCTTCATGTTGATGAAAACAGTTTGCCTATTTGGATTAACGGCGGTATTGCTGTCAGTAAATATGACAGTTCAAGTCCACTCGCAAAGCTGGAATATTACAACTATGAGCCGGGAGAGTGGACGCTACTCTCAGAAAATCGCGCTTGTCTCAAAGTAAAGGAAAAGCCCCCAAAGTTTGAAGGTGAATTGGCAAGGGTAATCAAAGAAAGCGGTGTTATTGTTCAAAACCAATTAGCGAAACCATAAATAATAAAATGATTCTGAGTTGACAAATTTCGGCAGGGTTGTTTTCCAGCCTGAAAATCAGCCTCCAATTTCGCTACTTTTTTAAAAACCAAATACCCACAGAATTCACTCATGAAATTCCTTCTGCTTGCAACGCTACTAACCGCTACATATACAGGAGAGAGCGATCCAGAGATTTACAATATATTCAAAGATGTAATGAATTTGGAAGGAGCTGGTGACCATTTCGAACCAATGCGTTTGTCAAATAACTATGAAGACGAACCTCAAGAATCGCAAGCGGAACTTCCTGGATCCTTCTTGAAAGGACAGTATTTTGCAGGAAAAGGATCCAGCTCGCCTTCCAAACTCATGGCATCTACCTCTTGTGATTCTTGCAAACAAGGAGATATAAATTGCTTTTCAAGTTGCGCAAGTACAGTAGTCCGAGGAAAGATAATGGATGTCAGTTCAACTGGAGCTACTGTTTCCATTCTGTGCAGTTACACTGGACCTATTTCGTCCAATCTGCAACCCAAGGTTGCATCTAGTCCTCAATCTAATCAGGCGAAATTTGTTAAAGTGAATGATGATTCAGAATTTGCACAATATTATGCCAGTTATCAACCAGATCTACTTAAAAGAGATCTCACAAATTCGGCAACCTCAATTTCTGTGTCGTTCGACAAATGCTCTCTCACTGCTGGATCCAGTAAATACTTTTTCCTCTTGCAATCTGAAAGTACATTTACAGTAGCCGGCGGATGCAACGGAATCTTTGAAGATAATATCAGTAACTCTAACTCGATTACTCAGGGTCATCCAGAGACTACGATGGATACTTTGGGAATCTGTAGTCCTTACATGACCTTTCAAGAGGGTCTGGAATTGATGTTTCAAAGCAGCGGTATCTCTCTTAGCCCTGTGTGGTTCTTGATTATGGCGTTATGTTTAGCACAATAAAGCCTTGTTTCTGTAAATTATTGAAACGTGATTGGGAACAATCAGATGACAGTAACTTTCTGATAATGGTGCGTCCCAACTCGATCTGTTCGATCCAAAAAGAAAGAGCACTTGTCAAACTGTGCTGAATTAAATAAAAGATGAATTGTTTCTTGCATCATAATCCTTATTTCTTTATTTTCCACTTAAAACAATCCTGTACAGGGGGTGCGGCTTTCACTCCCTGTACAGCCACAGCAGCACCAGCAACTATAAAAACCCGCGATTACTTTCAATTGCCATCAAAATGGGCTTGCTCGACCTTTTAGCTGGACACGAAGACAACAACAAGATGGTTTACGGAACCTCTGAAATCGAACCACACCACAAGGCAAAGTTCACCCACGAATTGGTTGCTGGTGCTGCTGCTTTCGAAGCTGCTCGCAAGTACGAACAATACGAAGCTGCTCAAGGTAAACCACAGTCCCACGCTCTTGCAAAGGAAATCTTTGCTGGTTTCTTGGGTGCTGAAGTTGACAAGCTTGTTGAAACCAAAGGTATGGACTGGATCGACAAGAAGCAAGCTCAAGAACATGGTTTAAGCTTGTTCCAATTCTAATGCATTAATAAAAGCACATTAACGTAATGGTTTGATTGTGTAAATTATTGCCAACTGATGTATACCCGCGAATGGGGTTCAGTACGGTGCTGGATGGGATTCTGTATGATACCGGTTGTCACTCGGCATTGTTCTCTCGCCTTCCATTTCCATCTATGCATCTATTCTGTGGGTGTTTGTTTCCAACAAATCTGCAAATTATGCATTAGGAAGGATCAAACTATACTAAATGAAATCACAGATCGCCTTGTAAAGCCATGTTGCCGCTTGTTTTGTTTGATACGTTTTGCTATGCTTCTTTGGTGCCACCATCCCTTTGATTCATTAGAGCCTGACTGCGATAAGCCCCACTGGAGTGGTATAAATTACCTCGCATTTGATGAAAAACCATTATTGAAATGTCGATCTTTGGATTATTCGGAGCCCACCACGAAGCAAAAGCTGCTGAAGTATACGGTATGCAAAAGGTTGAACCACAACACAAGGCCTCCCTTACCCACGAAGTCATTGCTGGTGCTGCTGCATTCGAAGCTGCTCGCAAGTACGAACAGCACTGCGCTGCCAACGGAAAGCCAGATAACCATGCCCTCGCAAAGGAACTCTTTGCTGGTTTCTTGGGAGCTGAATTGGACAAGTTAGTCGAAACCAAAGGTTTGGACTGGATTGACAAGGAAAAGGCTCAGGGACACGGCATGAGCTTCTTCAACTTTTAAATAAACACTTGCATTGTACAATTAATTCCATTCGCGGTCCTAATTTAATATCGAAATATTGCCAGAACGACTGTCTGGTTATGGCATAGTGGTCACCTGCAAATTAGCTTTTTAAAAGTTTTTGAAAATCTGATGGCGGATGAAGTAGGACTCACACATTGGGAAAAGCAGCGCAAAGAATTTACGAAAAACAATATACCTTATAGTACCAAGAGTTCGTTTGATTCATACAAGGAAAATCCTCTCTTGCAGGAAGTGGAGGAATGTCACTTTGATGCGATATACGACCTTATGGTCAGCGGTAGGAAATTCATCAAACCGGTGCCGCTGTCGTTTGTAATTGTAATTATGGTACATGGCTGGAAAAAGGACGGCTTATTGCCGATAGACTGGCCAAAAAATAGTAAAGATTAATACCAGATAAATTCACCTAATAAAAACACCATAGTATTTATTTCTTGGAAGGGTCAAAGTGCTTTTTCAGTCCTTGCCAGCACTTGTAGTAATCTTCTTGTAACACTTTGCCACCAGAGTTTGCAGACTTTTCCAGTGCCCATTTGCTTACAGAGAGCATTAAATAGGATTCAAACATAAATGCAAGGCCATCAGGTCTCAACTTGAGAGGTTTCAGCTCTTCATTTGAAGCGGCTTCAAAGACATCGCTGTCTGGCCCGTGTGGAGTCATCATGGAGTGTAAACTAGCACCTCCTGGAACGAACCCTTCCTTCTTGGCATCGTATCCACCAGATATTAACCCCATAAACTCTGACATGCAGTTGCGGTGATAATAAGGAGGTCTGAATGTATTTTCAGCAACCTATAATTAGTAGTGCCTACCATCCAACGAGGAGGGAAAATGACAAAGTCAAGAAGAGCAACTCCAGGATTGCCAGATTTGACGGTTAAAACTGTAAAGATAGATGGGTCAGGGTGGTCAAAAGTAACTGTATTCATAGCGTTGAATTTGGACAAATCATATTTGAAAGGTGCATAATTACCATGCCATGCCACTACGTCGAATGGAGAATGTCCCTGATATTAATAAAGCTTACTTGTTCAGCAGCAAAGAGGTAGCCTTGATACTTGTTTATAATCTTGTATCTATCTTCAATGTCTTCATAAGCAGCAACTGGATACAAAAAGTCTCTTGGGTTGGCCAACCCGTTTGCACCAATTGGCCCTAAATCTGGAATTTCAAAGTGACGGTCATAGATTTCACAAACATAACCTCTTCGTGGACCATCTTCAAAATCAATGGCAAATCGAATTCTACATTATTATAAAAGTACCCTCGCTATTGTTAGTGAATAATTACAGGAACAACAACAATTTCTCCTGGCTTGACTTCAAGATTTCCAAGTTCGGTCTTGCAAATGAAATCCCCGTCTTGTGGGACAATCAGCATATCTCCGTCAGAGTTATAGAAAGCCTTCTTTTTCATACCAGTGTTGCAGGTGTAAACGTGTACGGCCAATCCGTTTCTAGAGGAAGGGCTGCCCTGGCCACAAATAGTGTGAAGACCTTGAACGAAATCAACTTTTTCGGAAGAGATTTCAAATGGAGACCATCGTAGTTGATTTGGAGTGGCATGGCATTCGGCATTTGGCTCTTGATCATTTTCTACGCTAAATTGACGAACAAGATTGTCTGATTGGATTCTTTTGAATGGCGTATGCATTACACATGGTCTGATCCTGTACAACCAACTAGGGTCAAGTAGGATTACCTGCGCTGATTGTCGTGGCGAGGGACAGTGAATGCAGTACCAGATAGTTGTTCTGCATACAGTCCATATGGGCACTTTTGAGGAGAGTTTTGGCCTGGGATTAGTTGATCTCTACCTACTGGCAACGCTCCTTCAAGACATTCGGTTGCGAAATGACTTCCAAATCCAGAGTTGTACTTCATTCTTGTTGAGAATTTTGAAAAAATTACCCCACACTTTATTCATTTTGAGGTTGCCAAAAGCGGCACACACATGATCAAATCATTCACAATTCATAATTTCAGTCGCAATAATGGACCAAAAGGAAATTTATGACGGATGCGGATATAGGGCCGGGCAGTCAGACGACGATAGGGTCCTACCTACAGGTAATTTAACAACAATGGGATTAAAGATGGGGGCTCCCCTGGGAACCAGTGAGCTTAATATGCGCCATTGTTCCTGCGATACGTGGATGTTCCTTATAAAGAGAATGACCCATTTCAAGTGAGTTTGATAATTACTATGCAGCAAGAGTTTATTGAAAGATATGAGCTGCAGCATCAATTGGGAACGTAAGTCAAATTAACAATAGCGGTGCATTCTCTGAAGTCAAGCTTGGAATAGAAAAAAAGACTGGCAAGCAATTCGCCATCAAAATTATCGATAGATCCAAATGCAAGGGAAAGGAAGATATGATTGAAACTGAGGTCAAAATCCTGCAAAGAATTGACCACCCTAATATTGTGAAATTATATGAAATGTATGAGTTTGATGGAAAAATCTACTTGATTATGGAGCTGTAAGAAACAACTGATAGTAGTGTGACAGGAGGAGAATTATTCGATCTCATCGTCGGACGTGGTTGCTTCCCTGAAAAAGAAACTGCAGAATTTGTTAAAAAGATCCTCCTTGCCATCAATTACCTGCACGATAATGGCATCGTCCACAGAGATTTAAAGCCTGAAAACTTGCTTCTTTCTGAAAAGTCCAATAGAGCAGAAATCAAGATTAGTGACTTTGGGCTTTCAAAAATCTTTAATGAAGTGGAAGTAATGAAAACTGCCTGCGGTACTCCGGGCTACGTAGGTAAACTTTACGGTTAATCGCCAGCTCCTGAAGTCCTAAAGCGTCAAGGCTACGGAAATCAAGTCGATTTGTGGAGCTTGGGGGTAATTACCTACATCCTGTTGTGTGGGTATCCACCATTCTTTGATCAAAAGAATGCAGAGTTATTCAAAAAGATCATGGCTGGAAAGTACCAGTTCGACCATCCATGGTGGGACCATATCTCTGAAAGGGCAAAGGACTTTGTTCGAAGATTGTTGGTTGTTGATATAAAGAAACGGTACACTGCAAAAGAAGCCCTTAGCCATCCTTTTATAGTATTTCACTGTGGAGAAACAATCACAACTCCGCCAGTTGTGCCAGTATCACTTACCATTTCCCCTAGACAGTCTGCTGCAGAATCGTCAAAATCGTCAAAGATTACTACTTCTTCCGGTAGTTCTAAAGAGTCATCTCCTATCGCAGCAGCTCCAAAGTCTGAGCCAATTCCAAGAGCCACGCCAATTACAGTATGATTAATCTAACAATAGCAACCACGAGAGGTTGAAAGGATCCCTGAACCAAAGCCACTAGAAAGCAAGGCAAGGGATGATGCTGTAGTAGCAAGCAACGAAACCGTGTGCACTCGTTCCACCGAAGTTTTATCTACCAAACCTGCCGCACGGGAGGTATCGGCAAGCAAGCGATTTTCCACCAAGGTTAATAGACTAGCCTCCTGGTTGCGCACTGCCACCATATCAGATAGAAAAAGAAAATAGGCCTTGGTATTAAATTATAAAATTTTTTTCAATTTTAACTTTTTCATGGACGAATCTCAACCACTCCTATCGCAGAGACCTCGATCCCAGCCAAGGAATAACAACTGGATATATGCAATTGGGATATCAATTACCGCGGCAATTGCTTTGACGATATACTTTTCGAAACCTTCTGTTCAGTTTTCTGTTCCAACTACAGTCCTCCATCCTCCGCAAAAGGGAGCAATCTCTGACTTTCCTAATTTAAATCTATCTTGGTATAACATAGCGCAAATGCAATCTATTATTGATGTTGAGATGGATCAAATTGCTGTCACTTGTACAGGAGATATAAAGTGTGTAGTGGCAGTAGATGAATGGGAAGGATCTGGGATTAAAATGGATTATGTCATTCAGTCTTTGGACTTGATTGGTGTAAATAACCTCAAAATTAGGTAATTCGTCAGTAATTAGTCAAACGGTGAAGAATGGCCGATATTTCTTTAGTTTACAGTCTTTTAAGAAGCCAACGAAACCGCAGCAAATGCTATATGTGAATTTTAAGCTTCCAAAAGACCACGACTATGATTTTGATTTAGATGGTGATAATGGATCGCTATTTTATGACAGCATAGCCAAAGGGACAGGGATGATTGAAGCCAGATTATTGCAGGGAGACGTTTATATCAAAGTAATTATTTTTCAATGTAGAATGCGGTATCTAATTTATTTTATTTCAACGTTGATTCTGGTAATCTCACCTTGCAAAATTTAGTTGCAGGTTCTTCTGTATATGCTCGAACAAGTGCAGGACCTATAAATATAACCGTGGAATTTACGAATTCAAGATATGGCAGTGTAGAGCTTCAGTCGAATGCGGGGCTGATAAGTGGCAGAATATCAGAGTATGATGAGCTCCTTGTTAGGAGTGATGCAGGGAATATTAACCTGGATCTTGTTCCAGGTTACAATGGGGGAAATAGTGATACCTATGTATATTGTGATGCCGGGGTTATCAACAACCGAGTAGTAAGAAAATACTAAGTTAGTACGGGTTTTCCGGTTTATACGATGTTGAAAGCGTGGTAGGAGGAGTATTGGTATCTATCTTTGGAAAGATCATGCATAAACCATATGGGGTTATCAGCGGAGAGATTACGAATTCCAAATCGTTGTATAAATCAAAAATATCTGCTGGGCCAAACACCGTGCACTTTTTCAAATAAAGCTGAATTTCTATTTGCAATTGGCTCTTTAATTCATTTTGGTGATCGCTTGTGATCACAGCTGATATTGGGGTGGAGTGGTTTGTTGTGATCGCTTTGATTTTGACCCGTCAAACAAAGGGTGTTGCCCGCAATGTATCATGGATTTACAAGGAAAATAAAAAATAAATCAATCGATTTTCATCCACTTCTTTATTATGCAGGACCATTCCAAAACTATCGAATTCATTTTCAATGCCAAGTATGAACTTCAGGATATAATTGGCGTGTAAGCTAGACTAACATCAGCGGGGCCTTTTCAGAAGTGCGAATTGGGATTGAAAGAAAAACGGGAAATCAATTCGCTATAAAGATCATTGATAGATCGAAATGCAAAGGAAAGGAAGATATGATTGAAACAGAAGTCAGGGTATTGAAAATGATCAAACATGAAAATATCATCCAATTGTACGAAATGTTTGAATTCAATGGCAAAATATTTCTTGTGATGGAACTGTACGGATAGTCTAAGATAGGGTTACTGGGGGGGAGCTATTTGATGAAATCACACAGCGCGGGACTTTTAATGAAAGAGATGCAGCAGCAATTGTCCAGAAAATACTGAGTGCCATCAAATACTTGCATGAAATGGGTATAGTTCATCGCGATTTAAAGGTTCTTGCCAGTTAAATTAGCCTGAAAATCTATTACTGTCGGATAGAACCAGAAATCCAAGAGTTAAAATAAGCGATTTTGGTCTTTCAAAGATTTTCAAGGAAACAGATATATTAAAAACTGCTTGCGGCACTCCAGGATATGTCGGTACCACAATTTCTAATTTCAGCACCTGAAATACTGAAAAAGAAAGGTTACGGCCCTCAAGTTGACATGTGGTCCCTGGGAGTTATTACGTATATCTTGCTGTGCGGATACCCACCATTCTTTGACAGCAGTAATACGGAATTGTTCAAAAAAATAATGGCTGGTCGATTCCAATTTGACAGACCTTGGTGGGATAACATTTCAGAGAAAGGTCATTATCATTAATTATAGCAAAAGATTTCATTTGTAAATTACTGATTGTTGAGCCAAAGTTAAGATGGACCGCTGCAGAGGCACTGCAACACCCGTTTATCATTGAAAACTGCTATCCACAAAGATATGTTTCGCCAATGGATATGGCGTGCAGATTGCCACCTAATGCGATTCCAGCCACCACCATTTACTACCATCCAACGAAAACGATCAAAGTAACATTAATCTCACTGCAGGTTCCTACTATTATTCCAAAACATAAAGTAAAGCCAGTTCAACCAAAGATGGATATCGATAGCAATGCTAGCACCGAAACTGTTTGTTCCAAGCCTCAGGTCGTTGATCAAAGCAAAACCCAGTTCAGCGCTAAAGTTAACAGAATCGCATCTTGGTTCCGAACAGCGACGTTCGTCGAAAGGTCTGCCACTAAATCCAAAAATAAGTATACTACAAAATGATTAATCGTTATAATAAAATACTAAATCACAGTGTAGATATGATGTTATTAAAATTAAGAAGGGAGCTTATTTGTCCAAGACATTGCGGGCAAATTGTGGGAGGACGAACGCTGCAGAGTGGACATCGCTGTTGTAGTAGCGAAGTTTGGCACGTTCAAACTCCTTTGAGAACTGTCTAACTGGAGTTTTCAAGTCTCTTCCAGCTTCGTTACAGCATAAAACAAATCCAATTTGGCCACTTGGATAAGTTGGGACAGAAGCCCAAGCATATTCCACGACTGGGTAGAGCTTCTTGGAGTTATCCAAGACAGTCTTGATGAGGTTCAAGTGTAACCATTGGCATTCACCTAGTCTTAAATGTTATGTACCTTGAGTGCAAATGATACCTCCTGGCAACAAGGCTTTGCGCATTAAATCATAAAAGTTTTCAGTGAACAAAGCTTCAGCTGGACCGACTGGGTCAGAAGAATCGGTAATAATGACATCGTATGACCCAACGTTGTTTTTCAAGTATTCAAAACCATCTCCAATAACAACTTTAACTTTAGGGTGTTGGAATCCAGCAGCCATTGCAGGCAAGAATTTCTTTGCGACTTTGACAACAACTTCGTCAATTTCTACTAAAGTGACTTCTTCTACGCATTCGTGTTTAACTACTTCACGCAAGACACCGCCGTCACCACCACCAACAACTAGCACTCTTTTTGGGTTTGGGTGTGCGTTCAATGGAATGTGAGCAATCATTTCTTGGTAGGCAAATTCGTCTCTTTCAGTACATTGAATAACTCCATCGAGAACCAAACAGTTTCCGTGGTTGGCAGATTGGAATACAAGGACATCTTGGAATTTTGATTTTTCATGGTGCAGAACTTCCTTAACTTCCAAGGTCATTGCTTGGCCAGGCCATAGGGCAGTAGTTTCTTTGAACCAACCGTTTGAAATGTTTGGGTGCGATGTCATTTTTATTTTTTTTTGTTTGAAAGCTCGCTTTAAACAACAAACTGCGCCACACTCGCTTTCACCAGATAAGAACTGAATCTCACTAGAATCAAATCATAGTTGAAGAGCAGCTTGCCGATTTGACGTACTTTCTTGCGAATAATATCGCGTCGGTTTACTTGAAGTGTGGCTTAGTTATATCTTCCCTCTTCGGAGGGTTTTTTTTCGGCCAATCAGAGAAGGTGGCTCAGACCAGTTTTTTTCGTTTTCAGAGAAAAAATCAAGTAGGAGAGTTTACATTTTTAAAAAGTTCCTTTAATCATGGCTGTAGGAAAGAATAAGTACTAATTCATTAACCATAGGCGTTTATCTAAAGGAAAGAAAGGTCTCAAGAAGAAGACGTAAGTAAAATATGTGCATCCGCTTGAATCCTGCAGAATTTTGGAATACAGTCAGGATCAAGTTTGGATATTTCAAAAAGCGCAATTCTAACGATAGTGTTGACCCATTCCAACGTAAAGACTGGTATGACATCAAAGCCCCTTCATACTTTGAAAACCGCAACGTCGGTAAGACTCTTGTCAACCGTACCGCTGGTTTGAGTAAGTGAATGTTTAATGTAGAAAACTCCAAAGATTTCTTGAAGGGAAGAGTTATTGAAGTTTCATTGGGTGATTTAAGCAACAACTCTGAAAACCAATTCCGCAAAATTAGACTTCAAGTTCAAGAAATTTCAGGAAAGAACTGCCTCACCAACTTCCACGGAATGGACTTCACCACTGACAAACTCCGCTCAATGGTCAAGAAATGGCAATCTCTTATTGAAGCTTTCGTTGATGTCAAAACCACCGATGGCTACTTGATCCGTGTCTTCACCATTGCATTCACCCAAAAGCGCAAGAACCAAGTCCGCAAGACCACTTACGCTACCTCTGCACAAATCCGTGCTATCCGTAAGAAGATGTTTGAAATCATCCAAAAGGAAGCTTCCACCTCAGACTTGAAGGAACTCGTCCAAAAGTTTGTTGCTGAAGTTATCGGAACTGATATTACAAAGTCATGCCAAGGAATTTACCCACTTCAACATGCTCATGTCCGCAAAGTAAAGATCCTTAAAGCACCAAGATTCGACTTGGGTAAACTTTTGGAACTACACGGAGAATCTGGAGAAGATAAGGGAACCAAGGTCGTTGTTGGAAAGGAATTTAAGGAACCAAAGATTTTGGCTTCTGTATAAATGCATTTCAATGAAATAAAAGCTTTCATTTTAATCTATATTTATTTGCAGTGCTTGGTCATTTTCAAATAACAAACAGATAATCAAACAACCCTCCCAGAGGAGGTGTGGTGGGCATCCTTGCTCTTCCATCCTGGAGTAACAGCGAGACAATTTTTTCATGCCCAAATTGAACAGCCGATTTTATACAGTAGTCATTCACATCTGTGGGGTCTACATTCGGAACACTCAGTAACAGCTCTACCACTTCTACTCTGCCGTACCTGCAAGCAGTTCTAATTGCATAGTTCTTGTCATCAGCAGCATTCACTCTTGAATCTTGGAGGAGTAACTTTACAATTTCGAAATGTCCATTCTGCGATGCGCTTCTAATTGCGTAGTTGTTTCTATTCGACGGGTCCACTCGCCTGTCTTTTATCAAAAGCTGGACTATATCAAATCTTCCTCTTTCCGCTGCATGTCTAATTGCGTAATCGCTATCTGCAGACGGGTCAATCTTTGGTACTTGAAGTAAATACTTTACAATTTCCAAGTGCCCGTTTTCCGCAGCATATCCAATCGCTGAGCTCGAATTTGCACTTGGGTTAACTCGGTCATCTGCTATCAATCTTTTGATGATGTCCAAATGGCCATTCATTGAAGCAATGCGTATAGGATAGTTGTTTCGACACGAGGGTTCACATCTGCCATCATTCAATAATAAATCGACTATCTGGAGGTGTCCATGTTCACATGCCAATCTTAGAGCACAATTTTCATCATCAGTTGGATCAACTCTGGGATCTAACAGCAACATTTCTGCAATTCTGTAATGACCAAATCTGCAAGCATTGATAATTGCCATATTTCTGTTCGCACCTGGATCAACTTCTGGTTTGGCTAACAGTCTTTCTAGTATATGAACATATCCATACTTGCAAACTGATATTATTGTGTGATTGTTATTTGCAGCTAAGTTGAATCCTGGTTTTTGGATAACCTGGTTGATAATAGCTTCTGTCCCTGATTCTACCACCAATTTAAGCAATCCATTATATTCCGCTTTTGACAGGCGTAGAGAATTCTGCTTTTGTAGATGATCAAACAAGAATAGTGCAATATTTGGATCAAAGTCATTAAAGAATCCGTCAACTAGTTGGTTGAGCACTATGCTGGACACCAAGGCATTGTTGATTGCAGCGGTTGTAATATGTGCGCTGGTAATTGATTTTTGCAATTGAGCTAAATGCCCCTGGGAAACTATATAGAAAAACATATCATCACACAGGTAATCAGAAAGCAAAATCATGTATCGAGATATGTCGTTACAATTTTTACCAAACAATTGACTGGATTCTTTGTAAGCCCCAACATTTACAAAGGGCACTTTTGAAATACAACTAATCGCATAGTAGAGCTGGCTCCAGTCCTTCAAATTCAAGTTGCTAGCAACAATCTCCCACTCGGATATCATGAAACAAATTTAAACTTTTTTGAAACAAAAGGGCATTTCATTTTTATTTAGGATAGAGATGAAGAGGAAGGTAATCGTCTTCTAAAGTGTGAGCCAAGTAATTGGCAAACTTGATTGCAGGGTTATCAAAAATGAGATGGAATAAAAATCCACACGAAAGAGCCATACAAAGATAGATAGGGTAGTTGATTAATGCGATCTGAGTGTAATTTAATCCGCATTGATCGAGGAATACTATCAATGGGGAGATCACAGTAAGCAGCACGATGGGGTGCCCTAGATATAATCCAAAAGATATCTGTCCCAAAAATTGAAAAGGTGCAGAGGAGAGCAAAATTTGCATCGTAGGGGTAATTTCAAATAAAAGTATGATACAGACTGCAGAGACTATGAATGCGTTATTTGGTTCAAACCACCTTCCAATCACTTTTGTACCAATGGATCCTTCTGATGGATGAAGTATGTTGTTGTAATACTGAATTTGAACAATCACGTTTATCCAATCAGAAACTGGGGGAAATAGGCTGAATATCGCGATAATGAAGAGAACTATCCTTAGTAACCACACTCTGGGATTTTGACAGTACCTTTTAAACCCACCCAATACAGATATATTTGCAATCAATAATCCAGCCACAAATAATGTATTCCAAGAATTGATGTACCAAAAAAATAATGTCAAAGCAAATAATAACGGAATGAGGTATCGATAAATATTGGCTGTGGCGATAGTTAATAGAAATAATAGCCAACTGGCACTTAACTCTATTGGGATAGTCCAGGACACGCCTAAAGGGTAATATTCAAAATCTGGTAGTTGATTTGTAAGAAAATCTATCAAAAAGATCACCAATTCACCAAACAATCCAAAAGTTTTCGGGGTTCGGAACCATTCGCTATCTCCTCCCGACATGATCTGTCTGGCTTGTTCGACATGTCTGTATGCGCCGATCGATTGTAATGCTATAGATAAGACCAGAATCCCGAGTACTGGAATACTCAATCGAAATATCCTTTTGAAAACTGCTCCTGAAATCTTCTTTATATAATTCCCAGATCGTTCCTCTTTCAGTAACGATAGCGTAAGCACTCTTCCAGAGATCAGGAAGAAGAGTGTAACCGACAGATTTCCACTTGACAGCATATGAAATATGATATTTGATTCCAATTCTGGCCTTCCGTTGAAGCACATTGCGACATAATGATGCAAGGCGACTACTAATGCTGCGACTCCTCTTAATCCTTCAAGATAGCTTAATTTTGATGTCTTGCTCATGCCATTTTTATGAAGTCGCTTTTAATATACTCTTGGATTGCTGCACATGGACATTAAAATTTCATTTACTCACAGATTCTTCTAAATGACGAGGCAAATGCACTCTAGTGAATTCAAGTATCAAATAGATTTTGGATCATAAAAATAACGTTAGAGTGTTATAAGAGTATTTGAGGAGGCGGATATCAGGAAAAGTCTACCAGACAATTGTTTGCCGCTCACTCTAGTTTAATTTCACAATATTTTTTAATGCATCTGACAATACCTTCAACGGGAGGGGTATCTCTGGAGAGCATTTTTACATTGGGAACCCTATTAAAACACGTATGCGTAGTAATATCGCATCCTTACGGACCAGTATACAGTCGATTAAACTATAGCTGGGTGGAAACTTGCAAAATAATGTTGTGTATGCAGTGCACAAGTATTTCAGTGAAAAAGGAGCTTCAACAGTGAGATTTAATTTCAGAGGAGTCGGAAAATCCACTGGAAGGACCTCTTGGCAAGGAAAAGGAGAAACAGAAGATGTAATCGCAGTGGTAAACCACTTGCGAGATCATTACAAAGAAAACAATTTGGGGAGTGTAGAATTTCTACTAGTGGTAATCGTATGTTGACAAGGGGTATTCCTTTGGAAGTATCTGTACCATTGCAGCTGCAAATCAATTGAACATCAAAGGTCTGGTATCGATTTCATACCCTTATCAAGGTATATAATATTGATATAGTGTTATGGGCAATCACATTCTTCAATGGAGCACATTTCGAATCCGAGGCACATGGTTTGGCTCAGATTCCAAAGCTGTTTGTAATTGGTGATGCTGACAACTTTACCTCTACTTCAAGCTGGCAAAGCTTTGTAAAGAATATACCGGAACCAAGAAATATCTCGGTCGTACCTGGGGCTGATCACTTCTGGGGCAGCCATACAGCACAGCTCATAAGAATCATTGATGAATGGGCAGTCAATATACTTTAATATGAATAGAATTAGATTTATTGAATAAATTTAATCAATCTAAAGTTAATAAGACTTACCTTGATAGCACCATAAATAGATTTGACAAAGTAAAAGCAGGAAAAGAATCCCATTGTGCCCGTCATTAATCCTAAACCAGCTGACATTAAGGCAGTCCAGCCAAAGAATAAAATGGTAGATGTAACATCAGATATTTCCAATTTAGTCGCATAAAAGATAATTCCATACAAAAAGACATAGAATCCGCAACTAGCACCTGAAAAGAATGATCTCCACCACCAATTATAGTTTTCAGCGCATAAAGAAAAGTAGCATACAATAATTGAAATTAGAGATGTAGTAATCAAGAGAATTACAAAAACCAGCATGAGGAATCCAAACACATAGTAGATTTTGTTCCCCCAAAGGCCATTCATGATGTACATCAATTCAATAAGTAAACAAGCAAACGGAAGTATACCAGAAAGCGCAACGGCCGGAATTAGTTGCAAATAGAAAGGCTGGTCAGGTATCTGTCTTGGAATTTGCAGTGTGCGCACAGGAACTTGAATTTTCGGGGTCCTAAAACCAATATACGCACCTATCAATGATAATGGGATGGATAAGAATACCCACAGGGCAAATAATGAGAATAGCGTCCCAAAAGGCACCGCGCTAGATGAGTTTTGTGCAATCCAGAAAAAGTTGAGGACGAGCAGCAATAAAAAGATTGACCCAGGAACGAGTGCTGAAGTCAATACTAAATTCTGTCTCCAAGCAGACCCTCCACACAGTTTATACACTCTAGCAGAAATATAACCAGCAATGCTTCCAAACAGCACATAAAACACAACCATTACGGTAGGTAGTGATCCTCGGTTAGATGGAGATAAAAATCCTAATGCGGCCAGAGCTATTGTTAAGGATTTTTACCTATAGTAACAGCAGCCATTCCAAGCATTTGAGCTCCATTACCAACAAAGACAGAGAAAAACATTCGGTTACTTGGAGATCTAAATACATCACCATGAATCATTTTCCATCCAAATTCCTCTTGACTATCTTCAATTTCAATATCGTTATATCTTGAAATGTCTCTTCTTAACGCGCGTATCAATATCCCAAATACAATTGCACTCAAGAAAATAGCCACTATTACCGAATTTATAACACTAGAATCAACACAATGTTACCTAAACCAGTGGATCTTGTTATTATCTGAAGTCAAGTAGTGATCCCACCGAGAAGCCCATTCAATTTCAGAAGGAATCCAATAAACATCATAAGTATATGTAAACTTGGTCGCCATCTTTGACGAGAGCTCCAGTCCTCCGTCGTTGTCATCTCTTTTACAGTCATCAAATTCAGTGCTGCTAGGATTAACAAACGCTCCAACAACTCTAAACTTTTTGTTGTCTTTTGTATGATAAGAAATGTAAATTTCATAATGATTATTCAAAACTGGAACTGGTTTCTAACATTAGAAAGCCTTACATCCTTCGTGATCGTTTGTCCTAGATGGAACCCAATTGTTGCGTGTTCCATTCCTGTATTAGTCTTCTGTGCCGCTGGTAGTCCGTCAATCATCCAGTTCATCAGATAATTTTCTTTAATCGCATAGTTAACAAATTCTGCGTCCTCTGCTGGTATTTCCGCTTTGCACAGCACTACACAAGATTCGTTCCTGAGCATTTTCAACTATATTAGCAGGATATACATTAAATGGCGAGTTGAACAGTCTGTCTCCAAACAGCTTTGAGCCTAGCGATTCGCTTTCTGATATGATTTTCTTTGGTTGGCAAAAATGGAATCTTGGGTGATAGTAATCATATGGAATTATTGTCTTTTTAAGTGATGATAGTGCGTTAACCTTCAACTCTATTGTCGCATTGTATTCGTAATCCGAGGGTGCTACTCCTGGCAGGTAGAATGAATTTGCCACAGCGATTAGCAGTGAAAGCATGAAAAATTCAAAAGTCCTGTGTCAACTCAAAATATTTAAAAAGTAATTTATTGCTCTACTCACGCTCTTCTGGGAACTGGAACTTGAAATAGCTGTCATCGAAATGATGTACACGAACGAAACCATCTTCACCACCTGATGCGTATCCTTTTCCAGACGGATGGAATGCAAGGGTATTGATAGGCCCAAAGTGTCCTTTTACTCTTCCGATTTCTTCCTCAAATACCATGTGATAGAATCTGACTTCAAATTTACCTTGTTTGGCAGAAGTGGTCGTTACACTCATTGCATCTTGACCACCACCCAAAATAAGATGTGGTTTAATAGGAGAGATTGCAGCAGAGTTGACCGGTCTTTCAGTTTCAAACTTTTTGTAAATCGATAGGTTTTCTGCCTCAAAGATGATTGCGCAGTGGTCTTTGGAGGAAGTAATAAAGTAATCTTGGGTGGTACCGAATTGAATATCGGTAATAGGGCCAGAGTGCTCTTTTACGCTCTTTAATACTTCACCAGTCTATGTTAACCATTGCCTACCTTTGCATCAAACACACACACTGTTCCATCATCGTGCCCAGTAATAATAGTCTGGTTCAATTTGCCCCATAGCGCCCTAGTAGCCTTTGAACCTTTTATAACAAATTTGTTCAAAATTTTGGAGGTTTCTAATTTAGTTCAAAATTACGCTTGGAGCTGTCTTTGGCAATTTCAACAATATGGATTGTAGACTTTTGACCCATGGTAGCATCAGTAACAAATAGAGCCAATTTATCTCCACTTGCAAATGCTACTGCTCTAACAGCAGTTTGGGTTTCCCACTTGAAAAGTTGCTGGCCGCCATTTACATTCCATAAAATCATTGAGTTGTCTGCGGATCCGGTCAATAGTCTTGTGCTATCCCTTGATATATCCAATGTCCAAACTGTACCATTATGGCCTTCAAAAGTTCCCAATCTTTCTCCGTTTGAAGAATACCATACACAAGGCACACTATCCTTTGAAACTGAGAAAATTAAATCTCCATCGTAATTGTATTTCACAGTGGTTAAAGCTCTGGTATGTCCATTCAGTAATATTGGCCTCATTTTTTCTTTTTTTGAAAAGTGCAAAACTTTTTTCGACAGAAAAATTGGAGTTAGATTTTCGATTTTATTTGAATGCCTCGGTCATCTTGCTCTTTAACTAGCAAAGAAGGGAATTCCATTGGGAGCATTCGCCGTGGCTCTACGTCGGGGTCGGAGCGGTATTTCTTGAAATCTGTTACTCCTTTGGATCTCAAGTAATCTTCTTCAATGAGGCACTTGCCATTGATGTTTTGGGGGTTGTCTTGAAGCATCAAGTCGACAGCATCTGCAAAAATCTGTGGTGAGCGTAGATGCCCCTTGTCCAAGCCTTTAACGTCAGTCACATAACTTTGAATAGCGGTGGCTGGCCAGATCCCAGTGATAGCAATAGATGGAGGCAATTCCATTGCCAATCCCATTACCATCACTGACATTGAAACTTTAGTCATCGCATAAGCAGTCTTTCCCCTGAAAAAACGAGAATAGACAGGCGGGCAAACGACAATGAATCGGCCATAGTTTTGCTTTGTAAACAGAGGCAATGCTTTTGACACTACGATATACAGCCCGCGAGAATTGACTTGATGCATCAATTCGTACTTTTTTACGCTGGACTCGGCAACTGTTCCCCAATGAATAGCGCCAGGATTGTAAATTACAGCATCTAGACGATTGTACTTTGAATATACCGTATCAATTGCAGATTCAATTGCAGCCTGATCTCGCACATCGCATTGGATCGCTTCGCCAGTCCCTCCAGCATTCTCGATCTCTTGCACGACTTCCTGGATAGTTCCTGGAAGGGTTCCTCCAGTTACTGTTTTTGAGAGGACAATAACATGGTATTTACCACCAAGGTTGATGGCAATCTGCCTTCCAATTCCTCTGGAAGCCCCAAATACCATAGCTACTAGTTTTCCTCCTGCCATTTTTTAGTAAGAATTATCGGCCAAACCGCATATTATATGATAACTCGGCTGTCCCGTATCTGCTGATTGTGCAAAATGTTTGTGTAATCCTCTGAAACAATATTGCTTTATTATTATTACTTGTATTTTTAATCCGCATCATCTTACTTTGGTAATGACGATTTCCCCCCGATAGCTGTTTCTGGTAGTGATCCCCCTATTGAATGGCGAATTGAAATGATAGGCTGAATATATCTAATGAGTAATCATTTTGCATCATTGTTGATTCACAATGGGAACTAGTTTACCCTTGACACCCCCCTTTACAGATATATAAGAGATTCTTATCTCCATGTATCCAATGGATTTGGTAACAAGCTCATTGATCCTTAAAGACACTATAGGCTATGGGGAACTATCAGAAATTAAACGTGCGTCTGATATAGCAACTGGGGCAACTGTAGCTGTCAAATTTACAAATGTTCCGAAAGATTCTAGAAACGAAGTACTGGAAAGACTTTGCCTTCAAATGGAACTTTCTCACCCAGCAATCTGCTCAATCTTGCGGATAATAGAAACGCCATGTAATGTTGTCGTTGTGATGGAATATGTCAAAGGAGTTGACTTGATGACTTATGTAGCGATTAAAGGGAAACTGGGGGAAGATGCTGTGTCTAACCTTCTGAAACAATTGCTATCAGCTCTTATCTATCTGCACGACAAAGGCATCGCCATATGTGACTTGTCCCCAGACAACATCATGGTAATATTCGATGAAAAGCGAGCGCCGATCAAACTAAAGATATTGGGGTTTGATCACATCCAACTAGAAAACAATTCGAAAACGAAAACTACTCAGACACCGTTTTTCGCTGCTCCTGAGCAAATCCTTTACAAACAAAGCTCCAAGGCTTCTGATATGTGGTCACTTGGTGCAATTGCATATATGATGGTTTGTGGATATCCTCCATTTTTTGAATCAAGCGACCTAGAATTATACTCTAAAGTGCTGGCGGCAGAATATCAGTTCCAACGGCCTTGGTGGGAGGCCGTTTCTGCTCCAGCACAAAATTTCATCAGAAGGCTGTTGGTTATTGACCCAAATGATCGGTATACTGCAAAAGAAGCTGTCGATCACTACTTTGTGAACCCACTGTCGATTGCTAACCCGCAAATATCTGAGAGCAGCACAACGCTATCCAGATTATCAAAGACGTCCGGCCATTCGCCTAAACTGAAAAAAGAATCAAAAGTTGGGAAACTAAAAGATTCGCTAAACAAATTTTTTGTCAAACTCAAAGTGCGCTAATAAAAAATGGATTATTTTGCTTCGCTCTGGTACATTATTCTAATGCAGTTCAGGGGCAATTGCCGGCACTACAGTTGATGTCGTCCTATTTCCACTAGATACAATCAAGACCAGATTACAGTCCAAGCAAGGATTCATAAAGGCTGGTGGATTCAGCAGGATATATTCGGGGTTATCGTCTGCGGCATTAGGCTCTGCACCTTCAGCATCACTATTTTTCCTCACTTACGACACATTAAAACGAAAATTCAGCAACAGCAGTTTTGGAGTCATGGCAGCAGCTTCATTTGGTGAAATGGTAGCTTCATATTGACCTAGGCAGCTTGTATTGTAAGAGTGCCTACCGAAGTGATGAAGCAAAGACTTCAAGTTGGCCATTTCCAGTCATTAAATCAAGCAGCAGTAGATATATGGACCAAGCAAGGATTATTTGGGTTTTATAGAGGCTATGGAACTACAATATTTAGAGAAATTCCATTCGCTTGCATTCAATTCCCATTGTTTGAAAGCTTAAAGAAGGTCTACAGAAATATCAAAGGTAAAAATATCAATGCCGTTGAAGCTGGCCTGTGTGGGATGGTTGCAGGTGGAACTGCAGCAGGGCTAACTACCCCCCTTGATGTTATAAAGACTAGAATCATGCTGTCCACAAAGGTACTGTTGCCCTGAGTGTAGGAAGGAAAGCATTTGAAAATTTCAAATATCTGTAAAGATATTTACAGTCAGGGAGGATATAAAATGTTCTTTTCGGGAATAGGTCCGAGAGTGACTTGGATTTCTATTGGTGGAAGTATATTTTTGGGGGTATATGAAGGAGTTCACGGAATGTTTGAATAAATATATTAAAGCTCTTCAAGCTGTTTCTTGATTTCTTTATCAAAAACGGATATAAATTCATCGAGCGTTTTCCCATTGGACATGTCGAATGCATCTTTTGGCAGTCTGTTATGTGCAAACTGGGGTTGGGCACAGGCTGCTTGTTCGTTACTTTCTACTACTCGCATTTCAATCTCATTTTTACTGTAGAGTTCTTCCCAATCAAACAAAAGTGCGTCTGTGGTCTGTGAAAAGGGATTGAAATCCATTATCAATACCCGTAATTCCTTGTTACAAAATACATCTAGTACATCTAACGTGAGAGACATATTACACGAAGAGCTTGGGAATTTGGAATGGATAAAAGACGTATAAAATGTTGATATTGCTGTTTGAATGTCCTGCTTGTTGTGGACTACATGTGGATAGAAATTGAGAACATCTCTTTGGGATATCCCAACCAAGACATTGTCTTTGATAAAGCATCTGAATTCAAGCGACGGGTACAATCCAGAGTGCAAATACTGCCGGAGAACTAATTTGTACTGTATTTCTGGCTGGTGGTCGTATTCTTCGAATGCCTTTTCCAAGTCATGCACAATAAAGTCTGAAGATTTGAGCAGCAAATATATATCCGAAGGCGCCTTGCATTCGAGAGTATTGTTGAAGGCTATCCATGCAGCATCTTTTGGGGAACTCCAATTCAATTTTGGAAATACCGAGCCTCCAAGCTCCTCGATTGCCCGATTAATATCCGCTTCCAAACTTTCGAATCGTATTTCCACCTCCTGTTCGCTGTCCGACTCTTCATCATCAGAATCAACATCGTATTCGTTTTTGATGTTTTTCATACCAGGAATGTACACAGAGTCGCTTTTCAGGTATTCAACAAATTCTAGGTCCAGCGGTATGATCCGGCTTTTGATGGTCAAATGCCTGAACTTTGGAAACCAGTTGGAAAAATCACATTCAAGTTTATCCTTTGCAGACATCATGACAAAAAAATTGAAAAGTTTGGTGAGAAGGGAATTCGGGCAAATACAATTTCCGCCAGAAACGAGATTAAAATTCCAATTAATTCTATTCACATATAATTTTTGCGTTTTTGGGAAATCTAGAAATATCCTCTGAAAATTTTCCGCATTTCATGGTCATTGTTTCAATTGGTGGGTCTTGACCCACAAGAATATAAATGGAGACTGCCCTCGAGTTTACCAAAAATGAATTTGGTCAGTTCTATAAATGACTATTATCTGGTACAAGAGACAATCGGTGTTGGCTCTCAAAGCGAAACCAAGAAAGCGATATGCAAAGAAACTGGGCAAAAGGTAGCTATTCAAATCTACCATCTTCCCCTGGAAAATCGACAAAGCTTATACGACGTGATTGAGATGCGTAGGGATCTTGATCATCCATGTATCTGCAGGCTGTTGGAGGTTTTGGAAACAGAATCAGATTTGTTCATTGTCACAGAATTCGTGGTCGGAATCAATCTACTACAATACATAGCCACTAATGGGAAAATAATCGAGCCTGATTTGTCCAATCTTATTCACAGCCTCGTCGATGCGTTAAATTACCTGCATGAAAGAGGAATAATGGTGCTAAATCTCTCGCCTGAGCACTTATTTATTACCTCAGACTACGACTCCAATGTTATTTTAAAAATTATGAATTTCAGCTGTGCTCAAAATTCTACCGGACAAAATGTTGCTGACAGTGGAATTTCTCCATATTTTAGTTCACCAGAAGTAATCCTTTGCTCTAATTGTACAACAAAATCTGATATGTGGTCATTGGGTGCAATTGTGTACTTGCTCGCGTGTGGCTATCCACCCTTCTTTGAAAAGAAGGATTCCGTGTTGTTGGTAAAGACTTTAAACGGAGATTATAAATTCAATTCCCCTGCGTGGAATGGATCGTCGGATACAGCACAAAACTTTATTAGAAATACGTTAACTGCAAATCCTGATGATCGCCTGTCAGCACAAGAAGCTAGAACGCACGTGTTCTTGAATCAAAACTCTCAATCGGATGTTGGATCAGACGAAACAATTACGAATGAAGATTTGCAGGCAACTCCCAAAGAGTATCCATTCTTGAAGGTGCCAATAGTCAAAGAACCAACTGGGTTGAAAGCAAAATACCTGAAAGTGCTCGCGCCATTCTTGCGGTGCAGGAAATGCAAAAACTGAAGTAAAAATTCTACTAATCAAACTTTATTATTTTTGGCTTTTGGCTTTATAAAGGCTTGTTTGATTTTGGAAAATATCCTAAATATCTTTGGCTTTACGTCTACAGAAGCAGAGGCCACACTGACCAGAGTATCTGTAAAAGACCGACTTGATCGTTCCGATTCCGGCTGATCAAGGCAACGAAGCTCTTCGTGTAGGTCGATTTCCGATTGACGTGGATTGATGAATTGGTGATCAAGTGCTTCACTGGCACTAAGTCTTTCGTCGACATCAACTAGCAGCAAGTTTCGAATCAAGTTTTTGGAACAGTCTGAAATGCAATTCCACCATGGCTTGTTGAATTCGTACTTGCCAGCGATTATATCCTTTTCTAAACACTTCAATTTTGTCCTAAAGAAGGGTGGATACCCGCATATCATCAGATATGCTATGACTCCAACAGCCCACATGTCTGACTTTGGTTGACAGTGTCCGTCAATAAGTATTTCTGGTGCAGCAAATACTGGGCTGATTTCTTCAAAGATCATATCTCTCCGCTTTGCAGCAGATTTAAAGTCGTTTAGTTTGATTGTGAACCCAGAGTCTGGGTTTTCAGACACCAAGACAGTTTCTGGAGATAGATTGCAGACTGTAATTCCTTTCGAATGTACGTATTTTAGAGCCAACAGAATCTGACAGAGAATATTGGACGTCTCTTTCTCTGATAGCTTTCCTCTTTCTGCAATCGTTTCCATCAAGTCTTTCCCGCTGAATAGTTCTAATACCATATAAACAACACCTTCTTGTTCGAATACGTCAAATAATTCTATAATACCTGGGTGCTGTAGATTGCTTCTAACGGAAATGGAATTGTACACTGATGCTCTGAGCTGAGGATATTCGTTGAGATTTACTGATTTAATTGCAACATTCTGTCTGGTTTGTCGACACACGGCACGTCTGACTTCGGAAAATAACCCTTTTCCTATTATTTCTCTAATGTCATAAAAGTCTCCTATTGAAAGCGTTTTCATTAAGTGGGAATGGAAAAACGATCATGGGGTAAATATAAGATTGACAACAATGGGCCTGGTGCTGTGGTTCCAGTTTCATGTTCCCCTACACAAATAATAAAATAGTATAGCAAGATACAAGGCATCACCAGTCACGGCATAGTTTGTACTAGCATATAAGTAGGGTTAGTTTGCTGGTGTGTTATTTGGGCGAGATTCTCGTTCATCTCGTCAATCTCAAGGTAAAACGGGGTTAGGACCCCCTGATAACAGTGAATAAAATTGTGGGTTATTATCTCCGCTACATGAGTAATAATCAAATAAAGGAGATAATGTCTGCCGGATTAGTAAAGATGGAAGATGGGCTTTCAAATCCGCCCATCAAGTGAGAGCAAAACCTAGCTGCCATAGCTATCTTACAAGAAAATTTGATGGGTTGGGTTCGAATATCCGCTTAACGAGTAAACATCAAAAACTTTATTTAGTACTATACTGGAAATTGGTAATACGGGCGAATTCATCCTTGAAATCCACGATCCTTATCAACACTAAAGACCAGCATAGAGATTGGAATGGTGCAATAGCCTTCTTGTGAAACAATCTGTTGGTTTGACAGAAAACTTGTGCAATAAAAAAGATTGTGATTACACACGACAGAACTAGTGAATAGTAGTGGAGCCTGATTGCGATTCTACTTCTGTTGCTAACAGAATTCCGAAGAGTCAAAGTGATATATGTTTCAAAATACAATATAATGACGCAGGCGGTGATATTCATTGTTATCCTGAATGCTTGATGCACAGCAAGCGGGATAGGATTAGGAACTCTGTAGATTTCCGCCGAGTCGATTATAATGTTGATTATTGTGAGGCTGATTCGCATGAATAGGTGAACAAGTGCAAGTGCATAGTTGAAGTGTCTGTTGTTTGAAAGGCACTTTGCCCGAAGTGTCAAAAGGTATAGAATTGCAAAAATCGCTAGCAAATGGACAAATTCCTGCACGATATCCAGGCTAGAGGCTAACACTCCACTGAAAGATGCATTGAAGCTTGAAATCAGCGAAGAGCAGAGCTGAAAGAATAAAGCAACGATTACGGCAAAGGTATATCTCGTCCATCCATGGAAATCCGTAATTATCCGCAACAAACTGAAAAATAAATTACCCACCAAGACTGCATTGCAGAATGCCGTAAACATGATGTCTACCGGCACCACATTGTTCAGCGATACCTTCATTTTTCAAATCTAAAACTTTTTCCTTCCTTTTTAGAAGTGATACCGCCCAATTTATCACAGACAAGTCCCGACTTTCTGGGTCCTCAAATCGAACGCTTTGATGTTTGTTTTGGCATTGTAATTAGAGTCAATTAAGCGCAACTATTTCAAAACTTTTATTGAGTACTATATTCAAAGTTTAGTGCTTCTTTCGCGCGAGCTGTGAGTAATTAACTGGGAGAATTCGGACTTGAACTCCACTATTCTAATCAAAACCAGTGACCAACTAACCGATTGGAAAGGAGCCAAAAAGTTTGGATCAAAAAGTCTTTCTGCTTGGCAGAAAACCTGTGCGACAAAAATGAATGTGATTACGATTGATAATGCCAGCGAGTAGTAGTGCAGTCTTTTTGCAACCGAGCTTTCTCCAGAATGAATTACGGCGTTTCGGAGGGTGTAAGTGATAAATGTTTCAAAGTACAGTATAACGACACATGCGGAGGCGTTCATTCCCATTCTGAATATTTGCTGGATTACAGACGAGACTGGATTCGGTTTTCCATTAATTTGTGCAATATCAATTGTGACATTGAGACCCGTCAAAGCAGTTCGCATGAACAGGTGGAACAATGCCAATCCAAAGTTGAAATACTTGGAATAAGTGTAATTGGAAAGGCATTCTGCTCGAAGTGTGAGCAAGTATATAATAATGTACACTGCCATCATGTGAATTAACGCTTGGATAATGTCCAAATAAGGAGCAGTTGCAATGCTGTAGGAATTTGAAAAGCTTGATAATATCGAGGAGACCATCTGTAAGAATAAAGCGCTAATTGCTGCAATGCTGTATCTAGTAAACCCTTCAAATTCTGTTGTCATCTTTAGCAAGCTGAAAAACAAGTTTCCAACCAGGCACGCATTACAAAATGCATTGATCATAATACTGGCATCAACTGGCGGGGCACTTGCAGCTCCTGCTTTCATGTTTTGACGTTTTTTTGCTTTTCTGGAATATATATTTGCCGACAGTGGGCTTTGTTGAGTCGCCTCATTAGGCGTCCACTGAACCCAGACCTGGAATTAAACCGTAAATGTAACTCTATTTATTAAATTCAAATGTAAGATCGTTCGGCTCGTTTGTAATTGTCTGATGATGTTGCGAATCTACTACTGGAGACCAACTTTTTGAATTCATCCTTGAACTCCACGACTCTTATCAAGACCAGTGACCAAGAGAGGGATTGGAATGGGGCAATGAAATTTGGGTGCACTAGTCTTTCTGCTTGACAGTACACTTGCGCAATGAAAATAGAGGTGATGATAAATGACAAGGCAAACGAATATACCTCCAATCTTTTCGCAACTTTACTTTCTCCGGATGTGACGATTGCTGAACGTAATGTATAAGTGATAAAAGTTTCAAAGTACAAGATGACTACGCATGCAGTGACATTCATTCCCATTCTGAAAAACTGGCGCAGGAACGGCGAAACTGGGTTTGGCTGATTTATGATTTGATAGTAGTCCACCACAATGTTGATTGAAGTGAGAGAAATTCTCATAAACATGTGAACTATCGCTAATCCATAATTAAAGTACTTTGAAACCTTCAAGTGGGAGCAGCATTCCGCTCTAAGGGTTAGTAGGTATAGGATAAAGTAAACCGCAATCAAATGAATGCTCCCTTGTATAATGTCCATGTAAGGTGTCAACGGCACTGCATAGGAATCTGAAAAGCTCGAAATTACCGCTGAAGTCATTTGAAAACTTAGCGCTGCTGCTGCGGCTACTGCATACTTGGAGTGCCCTTCCCACTCCGTTACCAATCTGAGAAAAGAGAAAAACAGGTTGCCGACAATACAGGCATTGCAGAATGCATTAACCATAACGTCAATTGGAACCACAGCGTTCCCTCCAGCCTTCATGTTGCCTGATCCTTTTTCCCTTTACTTTTATATCCACCGCTGATGAACTCGGTTCCTCTATGACCAAAAAAGGATTTCAAAAAACGTTTTTGGCTGTTATCCATCTTTAATAATGACTCGCTACCGTTCTGTATATAACTAGAAGGTAAGACGAGCTGCTTTCAAAAAGTTGCCGAATGTAATTCTTTTATTTTATTCCCAAGAAAATAAGGATTTTTTAATTGAATTGATTGATGGTGCCAAATCTGGAAAATGCATGGCACCAATGAACTGTTGTCGATTTGAACCACTGCCTCTTCAGTCCACATGCATGTGGAAAACAATGGATTTACTAGCATTGCTCCAAATTTGATACAACTTTGCAGGTGTTTCACTTGGTCCTACGTCCATGAGTGATGGAGAACCTCCAAGCTCATCAGTAGCAAGTTTGCACAGTAGGAATTTAATGATTTTTAGCACATTCTCTGTAGAAAGGGAAAGTAAGGCTCGCAAGATTTGGCAGACGAATATCAGATCCACGATAGTTTTGAACAATGAAAAAATCTCACTGGTATTCAGACAAATGTCGATTAGTGCCTCAGATTTGATTTATACCAGTTGATATTGAGTTTACTTTCAGACATATTAACCAGCCAGTCATTCAAATTAAAAAGCGTTACCAAGCAGCGTTCGATACCAATTCAAAGGCTAGGTTCGTAAATACTACCATCATTTTACCAAAATTAGGATACAATAATAAATTGAAAATAGCCAACCATCAATCGAGAGTTTTAGCTTTCGATTTTTTTATTTTTTCATGAGCTGGAAAAATCAAATTCTACAGAATATATCAATTAGTACAGCGCAAGGGAAAAAAGCTCTGCAAGCTCAAAACAATATTCCCGCCATCAAGAAACCAAACTGGAATCACCATACTCCTACTATTAAATCCAGAATATTGCCCCGTAAGCATTTACCGCCAACTATCAAGCATGGACTCCACAGAGTGTTGAATCATTCTGGCCCGCAGTTTTTATTAGACCCCAAGTCCTCCAACTACAACTTTCCGGAATATTTATCGCAAATACCAGACCTGGATACTTTTGATTTTTCGAAAATATCAGAGTTCAAATTACCATATGAGGATCAAACTTTGACGCAGGTAGCTCTGGATAATAGTGCAAAATTCTATTCTTCAACTTCATCCTTGAGCGAAAGTCTGTTGCACATCATTCAAATGATTTCACCAAGAAAAGCAATGCAGAAACAAAGTGTTTCATTTATGGATAAAGTTGGAAGATTCTCTGAATTTCTATTTTGCGGAACTGAATTTAAACTTGTGTCCAATAACGGAGCGATTTCAATCAACAAACATGAGGTGAAAAAATACCACAACGTGCTGGCGAGCATGGGACATTTGCTAGAAGCATTTTTGACTGAAGAGCCTTCCAATTTCAAAAGTTATTTGATTGGTTCACCTGATTATCCAAAAACGCAGTCTGTGTTCAATTACAATATAGTAAGCATGACTAACACTAGATAAATGACAAGCTTTTAGTCAGATCACAGCTGGATGCAATCGAAGGGAATAAAATATTCGACTTAAAATCTAGAGCGGTTTACGGTATCAGAAACAACATTGAAAATTACCAGGATTTCACGAAAAGCCGGATAGAATCAATGACTGGTGTCATGGATTCCTTTGAAAAGGAATATCGAGACATGTTTTTCAACGCATTCATGAAATACAAGTAAATTCTTGATTTATCATAGCTTACAAGGAAGAATGGGGAATATGGATGGCTATTTTATCACTTACCACAATACAAAAGAGATTTTTGGCTTTGAATATATTTCACAAAGAAAAATGGATAATGAATTGTATCACAGCCAAGAAAAAGCGGAAAATACGTTTAATCTATCAGTCAAAATATTTACTGAAATCTTGGATACCATTATTGTCCAATCTGAAAATGCTCATGTGTTTTTCGCTAAACCACAAGAAAATGTAGCCTGGATTTAATCTTAGAGCATGAATGTATACGTCTATATTGAAAATGAAATCTTACAGTATACAGTTTCAGTGCAATCTTTTGTAAATGGAAGGTTTGAAAAGAGGCCATTAAAAGCTAATGGCGACTGGAAATTATATTACAACATTGAAAAAGTTCCTTTGGACACGCAAGTATACAATCGCCAGCGTGATCTGCACGATTGGTTAAAAGAAGGAGGATGGAAGAAACAAAAAAACAAGAATGTATAATAATTTATAATAGAATTATTTATTCAGTTTTTTGCTTCTTTTTCCTATTAATACTTGCATCTATAATCTCTCGCTTCTTTCTCTGATTGACTTCGTCGTACTTGGCTACTTGCTTTACTTGTTCTCGTTTGATACCCTTCTTCAATTCTTGTTTTAGGGCTTTGCTGGTGTTTTTCAATTCCAGCATCCAATCTGGCACTTCGCATCCACTGTCTTTCATTACATTTACGATCCTAGAATTAACTTGGGGTACATTTTTAGATATGGTGTGTCTTGCTTTGTGAAATAAGTGATTGCTTCTCCTTTTCTTCCAGCTCTGCCAGTTCTGCCAATTCTACTATTTAAATCTACAGTACCTATGTATATAACTTGCTACTGATTGGGGGAAATCATAGTTGATTACCATATTAACTCCCTTAAAATCAATACCACGAGCCATCAATTCAGTTGCAATTAGAACCCAAATTTTCCCTGTTCTAAAGTTGTTGACAATCATTTCTCTTTGCATTTTCGTTCTTTCACCATGAATCACATCCACATTGATCCCGTCATACACAAGTTCATGGAAAAGCTCTTTAGCCCTTTCAATAGATTGCACAAAGATCAAGCATGGTGGCACCAGACCAGACTGTACTAACTGTCTTACAGCAACCAACTTTCCTTGTTCTTGTCCGACATAAAGCAGTTTTTGATTAATTGTATCAGTTGCCGAGTTTCTAGTGTTAAAAGAAATCACTTTAAGCCAACAACAATTCTTAGTGGGTCTTTCATGAAGCTTTTTGCCAACTCTTCAACACCAGAAGAAATTGTTGCACTAAATAGGGATATCTGAAGGTTTGAAGCGGTACAAGCGGAAAAGATGTCATCTACCTGTTCCAAAAACCCTGCTTCAAGAAGTTTATCAGCTTCGTCAAGCACCAAATGTCGTACTCTATTGTCAATAAATGATAACCTATCTAATTTGAATACTTCTTGTTTTAATGCATTCACTAACACCATAGGTGTGGTAATAAGTATATCTTGTTAGCGATGCCTTACCGTAATTCTTTAGATTGCTGGTAGTGTTGGCTTTTGAAAGAACGCAAACCTTGAAAGGTTTCCCCACAATCAATTTCTGCATTTCACGGTGAATCAAACGTTAGTATGAATTTACTTGAGTTGCTAGTTCCCTTGTAGGCGATATAATTACAGCTCGAAATCCTTCTTTAGTTGGTGCTTTCAGATCGTGTAAAATTGGCAAAAGGAAGGCCAAAGTTTTACCTGAGCCGGTTGGAGCGCAGGCAATCAAATCTCTGCCATGCAAAATAATCGGAAGTGACTGCATTTGAATGGGTGTGGGGGTTTCATAGCAACTGGCAATATTTTTCTGTAAATAGTTTTTGAATTGGAATCGCTCACCCAATTCTTCAAAAGTTTTGAAAGGATGAGGAACATCTGTCCCGTATACTTTAATGTTATTCTTTTTCCTCCATTCATTAGCATCTTGAATAGTGTCAAGGATTTTTGGTTTTGGCTTGTCGTTAAAGAAATCCAGCTCTGAGTCGTTGGTGGCTTCCGGTTTAGTTTCCTTGGCTTCCTTCTTTTCTGGCTTGTATTTCTTGTTGAATTTTGCTCCTGCTCCAAGTACTTTGAAAAAATCCATAAAAAAAAGAAAAAAAAAGTTAAAAATATTTTAGAGGACTCTATTTAACAGGAATGATTTTATCAAGTCAAGATATTCTAGATCAATCGCTTAGCAGCTTGCGAAAGCGGCATTCAATGAAGAATTTGGTCTATCTCAGACGATAGCTACTGGTTTTGAGTTATGATGAGCAGCTTCATTGCTCAAACAACCATTCAAATAATAATTCTCTACCAGCATTCTTCAATCGAAAATAAACCATTCGTTTGAACAAATCTTGGTTTTTATAGTACATTCATTTTTATTATAGTTGGATGAAATCAACTGCTTCATCCCAAGCACATGTTGCGATCAGTCCAGGAACAAATAACGAGAAATCCAAACCATGAACAAACTCTGTGTGCTTATCATGAACAAACACTTGTTTTGACATTGCAATATTCCATAATCTCATAGTCATGTCATAAGACACACTGGCAATCACATTACCATCGTGAGGGGAGCATTTAAGTCGCTTAACTGCATATTCATGTCCCTGTAGTACTAGTGTGGGTTGATTGGTCATTCTTAAATCCCATTGCTTGATTGTGGTATCAACACTTCCTTGAATTAGCCAAAAGTACCAGTTACTATCGTGTTCTTGACATACTTATTCCAGTCTAGAGCCAGTACCTCGTTATTATGTGCTTTAAATGTTTGGACTGACTGAGGCGATCGAATATCCCACAGTTTTACAGTGTGGTCCCCAGATGCAGAGGCAAACAGCTCTGCGCTGTGCGGACACCATACTGTTTGATAAATACAATGGCCGTGCTCCTGCCAAGTCTGAATCGAATGAGGAATTTCTGGATTCCACTGCTATTACAAATAATTACCAACTTGATTGTCAAATCCCACGACCCAGAAATAAATGTATTCTTGGCAACTAAATTCCAATTCACAGAGTATACTTCTTTAGTGTGCTCCAGATAATTTCGAACTGGGAAATCCTAAAATAAGTTGTAATTACAGGCATTGTAACATCAAACAGTTTAATTGAACCGTCTCCAGATCCTGTCACTAGTTGGTTTTCATGATTTTCTGCCCAACTGAGATCAAATAATCCATCTTGGGTGTCATATCTTGATTAGCGAGAAATTACAGTTGTTGAACAGTGCTGTTGTGAAGAATCCAAAGCCTGCCATTTCCAACAATTCCAAAATTGGCTGCGGATGCTACAGCGCATCTTTCCTTGAAAAATGGACTGAACTCTACTGCATACCCATTAAATCCTTTAGTGTGAAATCTTTGCATCAGATTTGGTTTTCAAACTTGAAAAGTGCAAACTTTCATAAAGCAAGAGTCTTCAGATGAGCGCTAGAGATGTGAAGTGAGACTCCAATCTGCAAGAGAACCGATTAGCTTTACACAGCCAGCAGGTGAGCTCCTGCAAAGTTGAAGAGCGTATTTCAAAACTAGCTCGTAATTCAAATGTAGCTCATAATTCAAATGTAGCTCATAATTCAAATGTAGCTCATAATTATGCTTTTAGATATAAAACAAACTCAAGCTATTTCCTACCATCAGTTGGACCGCTTGCCAATTGACGCTGACTTGATTGATAATGTTAAGAGTGAGATTTGATCCGCATTGCAATACACAAGTTCGAGGAAGCTTGGAAAAGTTGTTTGATTGCATTATCGCCTGGTTTGACACGAAAACGAGTTTGTCAAAATGGGTTGTTGCGCTTCAAAAGTGGAAGACTATGGAAGCGAATTGGACCTGTCAAACCAGAAACTTAAAGAGCTACCAAAAAATGTACTAAAAATGAAAAAGCTAAAGAGGTTAAAGCTCAATCAAAATTCACTACAGTTACTACCTGAAATTGCGGATTTGGACATTCTTGATTTTCTAGATGTCAGCGATAATAATCTCAAATGCTTTCCGTCTGGACTACCAGTTTCTATTGTGACAATATTGGCCAGCAATAACAGACTCTTTTACTCTCAGATTACAGAGACTATAGGGAAACTGGAAAATTTGGAAACGCTTAATCTTAGTTCAAACCAGATAGAGTAAATCATGCTAATCCAAGAATAATTCCGGAACAACTGGGACTGCTGAACAAATTGAGAGTGTTGGATTTGTCAAAGAATCTATTGACGGTATAATTTGCTGATATCAGGAAGTACCAGAATGCATCTTTAATCTTGGAGAAAATCTCACCAAACTACTTCTCAATGATAACAAAATCAAATCTGTGGGGCAAAAAGTTGACAGACTCTCCAATTTAAAGGTAAGTGAGTCCTAATTTAGCATCTGGATTTGTCAAATAATGCAATATCTGGATTACCTTCTGCATTTGGTTCCTTGTTTAGCTTGGTTATCCTCAAACTCGCTGGAAATAATCTTCACGAGTTGCCAGATCAAATTGGCAACTTAACCAATCTGGAAGTGCTGGAGTTGCAAGAAAATCACAATTTGATTGGATTGCCAATATCGTGTTCGTCTATGACTAATTTGAAATCCCTTTTTATTTACAACACGAAATCAGAGCATTTCCCATGGGCATTAGAAAACTGGACAAATCTACAGGAACTAATAATCCGGCAACACCCCAGGATTGAAGAAATCCCTGGTAACATATTTCTAATCCTGATACAATCTGTGATTTAGTAAATTTAAAAACCTTGGATTGTCAAGACTGTTCAATTACTTCATTGCCTTTGAATATAGGCAATCTAACACAACTTGTTAAACTTGACGTCCGCAAAAATAGGATTACAACCTTCAATTTGCCAGAGTCCTTATCCAACTTGTCAAGTTTGACCAAGCTGTACATCAGCAACAACAACCTCAGCACTATTTGCGATGAAATTTTGGAACTGCCACTGCTTGAATTGGATGTGGCACACAATGGATTGAATTCCATTCCAGACAACATCAAAAAGTTGGACAAGCTACAGAAACTGTTTATCAGCAACAACAAAATTGAAAAGTTGCCAGACACCATTTGGTAATATTAGCTAATACAAGCTCCCTATCTAATTTGACAGTCTTGGAGTGTAGACACAACCTACTCTCTTCTCTACCTAGTGGATTGGGACAGTGTACTAAGTTAACCAGACTTGCTGCCGACAGTAACCATCTGTTGGATATTCCCAACGAGTTTGTTGGGCTCAAACTAATCTCGGTATACGCGATCTAACCTAGTATCTGGATTTGCGTGACAACAACTTTCCGATTGAATTGAATGGTGCTGTGAAAGAAGGCAAAGACGCTCTAATGCGTTTCTTGGAAAAGCGAATCGAAAAGGAAAAGTACGGGAAAAAATAGAGGTGCAATAAATAGTCATTTATAATTTGTTTTGTATGGATTCATATATTTTTTGAATCAAAACCATAATCACAAAATGGACGAAGACATTCCCATGCTAGTTCCACAAGAGCAAAACATTTCCTCTACTTCAATGAGGACCGCTCCAGTTCCAGTAACAATTATCACCGGATTTCTTGGTTCGGGGAAGACGACGTTGATAATGCGGTTACTAAACGACAATACACACAACAAAAAGATTGCAGTTATATTAAACGAATTCGGATCCAGTTCTGGGATAGATAAAAGTCTCAGTCTGAAGGATGGAAAGATTACTGAGGAATGGCTGGAGTTGGCCAACGGCTGTTTTTGCTGTTCCATCAAAGATTCGGGTGTAAAAGCCATTGAAAATCTGTTGAAGCGCAATAAATCATTTGATTATGTGCTATTAGAGACAACTGGACTAGCAGATCCTGGGCCAATTGCGTCAATGTTTTGGTTGGATGAGGCTCTTCAAAGCGAGTTGTATTTGGATGGTATTTGCCACTAACAACAGGAATTGTAACTGTCGTAGATGCCAAAAACATATCCAACTATCTTGACGAAACAAAAGTAGGTCTGAATGAAGCTACAAAGTAATTATGACTAATCCAGGCAAATCGCGTTGGCAGATCGTATAATACTAAACAAGATTGACCTTGTTGATCAAAACACGCTTTCATCTCTCAAAACTCGTATATCTGCCATCAATTCTGTAGCTAAAATTGCCGAGACTGTGCAATCCAAGGCTGATATCGATTTTATATTCGATTTGCATTCCTTTGACCATCACCATAAAGATCCATTTGAAAAAGAAAACAGCATGCAGCTTGAGCATGCTGTAGAGGTTAAATTTTCTAACATAGACCGTGAAAACAGTGGCATTTACTGTCAATGGAGTGGTTGAGAGCAAGAAGCTTGACGAATGGTTACAAAAACTGCTATGGGAAAAGTCAATTGATAAAGAAATGGAAATACTCAGATTCAAGGCATTAATTAATATGGGCGACCACCACAAATACATTGTTCAATCTGTGCTGGAACTGTTTGATATTCAAAAAGGACAAGAGTGGGGCAGCGAAGAGAAAACCAACAAGCTGGTATTCATTGGCCGTCATTTAAACGAAGAGATGCTCAGGAAATCTTTTGCAGAGTGCCTAGAAGATTTATAATAAACTTCATTCCATTCAAAATTAATACTTTATTCATCTGGCTCTGGTAGTGTTGCATAAATTGGGAGTGAAATTGATTCAGTGAGTTTTAAGTTAATTGATAAAATATTATCCCATTTTCCCGGTATTTTATCTAGTTCGTTCCACACATCAACAATATTCTCCACGCATTGCTCTTGGGTCATTTCTGTGGTAGCGACATAAATAGAACTAGGATTAAATGGAAATTACATGCAGGTTCCCATGTTGAAATGGATAAAAGTAGAGTTGCGAACTCGTTCAATTTCAGGTTTAATATGCTCTTTGCGCAAATCGACGGTTACTGGAATTCTAAATTTAGAAGGCGAGTTACTTTTTCTTTTGAAAGAAAGTCTTTCCCAACATCTTTGGTAAAAACTCGACAATGCGGTTATCGGTGACAAACAAATCATAGGAGGCTGCCAATTCCCTCTTGGCTTCGTAGGGCTTGTATTTGGCCTTCAACTTGCTTAGTCCAATCACTTTGACGTTCTCAACTCCTTCTGAACTTAGTTTTTCCTTGTAATCTTTTTGTGGATCCTTTGTAAAGAGGCAGATTTCCTTGTCATTATAAAGCGAATTGCTAATCAAAACTCCTTCAGGTTTTACTCTTTTTCTATCAGGCATTTTCTTTGTAGTAACTACCAGCCAAAATTTGTCCTGCTTTTCAATTAAATCGTTCTGTTTTTCTTGCTTTGCGCTCCATTTGAACAGCGCTTTGACCGCCTTTTCTATCTACAATTAAAATGAATGGACCTGCTTTCTGTCAACATCTGGTGTCTCCATTTTTATTCAACTTATTTTTTTCTTTTTTTTTGGCTTTGAAGCCGGCTCGCAGGCTCAGCTCGTTGAGAAATTCAAAAAAAAACAAAAAAATAACTTTGAAAATGAGCGAGCCAACAACGCTATCTGAATATTGGGATTTGGCAGCTATTGATCCTGAAAAAAGAAATAACGCAGCATTATCGCTTATTAATAAGCTTGCCGCATTACATACAGAATACACCACTGAAATTAAAACTGTGCAAGATTTTCAAGCTCAGAGCGCACCGGATATTTCATATGCATTGAAGAGATTATTAAGAGGTTTATCTTCCTCTAGAGATGGAGCTAGACAGGGCTTCGCCGTCGCTTTAACTGAAGTAATTCACCACCTAACTTAGCTTTTGCGATTGTTGAAACTGCCAACTGTATTTATTTTAGAACTACTATTTGAAATTTCTGAAAAAAATGGAACTAAAACTGGTCAAGAAGAGAGGGAATTTTACTTTGCACGGCTATTTGGATATCAAGCCATTGCCCAATCAGGAATGCTTGGGTCAGAACTGACTACTGAAGCCGATATCCAAACGATCACTGGATCAATTGTCAAGATAAGCAAAACCAAAGACTATTTAAGAGACGTTTGCGCACAAATTATGATTACGGTTCTTGAAAATGTAAAAATTCTCCTAATGTTAGTGCCAAGCCAGCCATTTAAAGAAGGAATTTTCTCAAATTATTCTAAACTCCTTCCTAAAAGACGGGATTGTGGATTCGGATGATGTCTGGTTTGCAGTAGAAGCCAGCAGAATTGAAGTAACTGATATTAACTCTAGGGAATCCCTTCTTTTGAGAATCTTCTTTCTGACTGGAAAAAGGGAAATGTATTGTACCCTAAAAACAAGGCTAAACTTTTGGACGTGCTCAAAAATTCGACTTACCACAACACTGCAATCTTGCATCCTGTGTTCACAAGCATAATCTCTGCGATTTCTGAATCCAGCACTACCATTTCGCTATTTGAGTTTTGGTCTGCAATTGAAGGTAATTATTTCTAATCAAAGAATCATTCTTCAACTCTTCTCATGAACGAAAATTTATTGGATTCCAAATCTTCCTGGAAATTTTATCTAGAATCACAACCGACAAAGTGCCTGTATTGTTTACCCAAAACTTTTTAAGGTGCTTAATCAACAGTTTGTCCAGCAAGGAAACCTTCCTTTTTAAACAAGCCAGACACACTACCTCACAATTGTGTGAATTTGCTTCCAAAAACCCTGCTGCTGCTTTGCCATTAGTTATGCAGTTGTTGGGTAAGCATGGCCATTTCAAATTTGATCAAATCACTAAAACCAAGACTGTTGAAACAATCTTGAGCGAACTCACTACAGAAGGAATTGAATCTTTCTTGGAATATCTAACCAAGGTATTCTTTGATCCTACCTTGCTCTCAAACAGGTTAGTTTTTCTTGATATTAGTACTGAAGGAGACCTGAATAATATTAGACTTTGGGCTGTTGAACAGATGTATTTGTTTATTCGCACTGGTAAAATTCACAAAGAAGAAAAATGGATTACCTATATTGTCAAATTTATGATTACCCATGGGTTCTTTGTTGTCTTGAAAAGTGAAAAAGACGAAATTATAAAGAAGGTAGAGCCAGAGCTTTCCCCTGCATGTCAAGCTTCTATTAGGGAAAAGGTCTTGTCCTCTTTGGTATATTTGAAAACAATATCTTTCAAAGCTGATGGCAACTCTGCACAACCTGGGCATTTGGCAAACGGCAATACTTGGGTCTTTACAATTCTCGAAATTGTTGAAAAAATGAAAAAGAACAAGAATCTCAAATTAGCGGTTCCTCTTGAAGAAGAGGCCAAAAACGCAGTTGAAGCTGCCTGGACTAGCATTCAAAATATCTCTTCTCAAATGAAAGTCAAGGATGATGTCAAGAACGAGCTGGCAGGGTTTAAACTTCTTTTGACCCATACTGCCCTTAATATTCATCATATACAGGACGAGTCTGTTGATTTGGTAAAAGAAATTCAAGATTGTTACAATTTAATGTATCCTCAATCAGTCAAAGGTCAAAACAAAAAGCGTAAACAAGAAGATACGGAGGAAGAGCTTGCTCCTGTAGAAGTTCTAACAGATATCTTGATTTCATTCCTTGCCAAGTCTTCTGCAGTGCAACGTGGTCTTGCTTCTGATGTATTCAAAATTTTTGCAGGGAACGCAACTGAAAAAGTTGTAGAACTATTTTTCGATGTTTTGACTGCAAAAGCTGGTGTTCAAGGAGCTGAAGAATTGTTTGAAGACGAGATGCTAGAAGACTTAGAAGGTGAAGAATCTGAAGAAAGCGAAGAAGAAGACGCTGAATTAGAAGAAGGTGATGATCAAGAGCCTGTTGACGAAGAGTTGAAAAAGAAAATTCAGGAAGCTCTGGAAATGGAAAACGATGTTGAAATGGAAGATCTAGATGACGAAGACATGGCTGCATTTGACAGCAAACTAGCGGAAATATTCAGTCAGAGAAAGGAAATGAAGAATGTCAAAAAAGGTAATTTCCGATTTAATTCAGAAACCAAGGAAAATGTTTTACATTTCAAATTAAGGGTTCTCGATTTGATGGATATCTTCTTCAAAGCAAACATCCAACGCCCAATTGTTTTAACAGCAATTCCTCCGCTAATTAAACTGTATTCGGAAACCAGTGGAAGTGAAGAAAACAAAGTTTTGCATAACAAAATTGGAACTTTGTTACAAACTAGATTGTCCAACTCCAAAGAACTCCCAGAGATTTCTGATTGCGCTTTGGCTTTGGAAATACTGGCTGATGTCCACAAGCTTTCTGCAAAGGTTGCCGATCTGAAGACTGCTTCTGTTTACTCTGGAATTGCCATCTTTGTCACCAAAACTATCACCAGAGCCTCCGCAAAGGAAGAAACTGCCCCAGCTAAAAGTAAAAAGCAAAAGACAGAAACCAAAAAGGTACTTTTTGAACTGATTTAGTCAAATATTAGAAAAGCTGCTGAAATTTATGAGCATTCATTCACACAATTCATGACCGCAAAGAATTCCAAAATTAGACACGTCCTATTCGCTGATTTAGCTCAAAGATGTAACTCCATGGCTTGGGAAATTCTACCACATATGATTGAAAGCACTCTTCAGAAAAACAAGCCAATCTCCTTTTCTTTGGTGAAAGCATATGAAATTATCGTTGCTACTTTCAAGAATTTGAATTCAGAATTAGAAGTTTCTCTCAAATCAGATATAGCTAAATTATTGTCAAAGCTGTCCCAAGGAGTGGTAGAGGTAATTGAAAAGGCTCCGACTGTAAATGAAGGTGGTGTCTATGGGTTGCCAAAGGATAGAATTAAAGCAACTCTAAAATCGTTTGCTGCAGTGGTACGCAGGTTCAAAAAGCTTTACGAGCCAGCTGAATATGCCAAGATATTTGATTCTGAAAAGCTAAAGAGCTCTATTCAAAAGTTTGCAGATCATGAGCGATATCAAAAAGTAGCTTCTCTCAAAGGATTGACAGCTCAAATATTACAGCTATTTTAACATCATTTAATAAAATACACTCATATACACTCATTTAAGGCCAGTGCGATGACGTGCAAACGATAAAATGTCATTGTCAAACGTCACATCAACTTTTTTAAAATGTCAATTCCGACATTGACACCAAGGTAGAAATGCATTTAATCAAGCCATGTATTCGGCATAAACAACGATGTAAATCAGAATATTGCATTCATTGACGAGTCCACAGTGATTTACCCTGTCGGGAGTCAACTGATACAGTACAACATGGAAAAAAAGACCCAACATATCATGCCACTACAGTTGGATGATTTGGAAATCAGCTGTATGACAGTCAATCTGGCAGAGAACTGTATTGCAATCGGAACAAAATATCCTGCTGGTGTTGAAAATGGCAAGGTCAGACCGTACATTGCCGTTTTGGATGTAAACACTGGAAAGAAAAAGAAAGTATTTCGAACAGCTGAATCCAATTACACCGCTGTATTCATTATTAATCCAGGGATTTGTTTCTATTGCTTACCCCATAGATGGCATTCATGTCTTTGGTCAAGGTTTTGGACCCGATTGGTAAATATTGACTAATGATAGGAACATCTATGTATGGACAATAGATAAAATGAAACTGATCAATAATACTACCAAAGGATCATTTAATAATAACATCATTCGACAAATGAGCACCAATCCAATAGACATTGGGCCAATGCAGATTATAGTGACAGGAACGAATTTGTTCAGACAGTTTCGATTCCAAGACGGATTTTTGAAATTGATTCATCAATCTAAAGTGGATAATGTAAAATTCGGTTTACACTAGGATATAAAGTGCCATGCATGGTACAGCGAAACTATAATTGTATGTGGTACGGGGAAAGGGGATATTCTGGTGTACGAAAACGGAGAGCTAGCCTCAGAATTAACCTACACTTACCCGTTGGTTATCAACAACGGTGTCTTGGAGCAGCCACCTAAGCCTTCAATTACAGCAATTACCGCCTTTTCAAGCGGAATTCTTGTAGGATTAAATACGGGGCAAATAGTGTTCTATGAGAAAATTAACGAAACGCCATACTTTAAAAAGAAAAGGGAAGTTTTGATTGAAGAAGGAGAGGTTGCTACTTTTGCCTGGAATGCGAAACAAGATCGATTGCTAGTAACTATGAAAACCAGTCAAATTTTTGTGATGAATATTGAATTTGACACCAAGGTTTGATTTTCTAATCCTAGGGTATATCAATTAGATTTGATAGGCTTTGTCAGCCATTCCACGTTGGTGCTGTACTAAGTATGGATGTGAGTGTTAGCAAACCAATTATGGTTACTAGTGGCATAGATAAATCGATTAGAATTTGGAATTATATAGAAAACAATGTGGAGATTATCAACTACTTTCCCGAGCCTGCTCAATGTGTGGCAATACACCCAAATGGTTTATATTTGTTGGTGGGTTTCAATTCTACGTTAAAGTTAATGGCTATATTGATGGACGATATCCGACCTTACTGGGAGCACAATGTACGCGGGACGAGAGAGGTAGAAAAAGTCTTTAACGTAGTGCAAATTCTCTCATGGCGGACAGTATTTCGCGATTGTATCAAACATAAACATCTTGATTTGCGATACTTGGTCCTTTGAAGTTCATGGGACTCTCAAAGTAGCATCAACAAGGATCAAAGAGATACAATGGTCTGAAGATGATACAAAGTTGTTGACCATTTGTTCCGATGGATCGATTCAGCATTGGAATATATTTACTTTCAAGAAAGAAATGGATATGACTGTTGACACCCAGTTAACATCTGCATCTATGAATTCATCAACTAATATTACATATGCAGTAACAAAAGACAAGGGAATCCAAGAAATCACAAAAGGTGTCATAACCAGAGAAATTTTCCCACAGGAGCAATTTAGTCATGGTAACTGAATCCATTTACAGTAGTGCATGTATCTTCCACAGGGCAAATGATGATCTTAGCAACAAAGGGGGGCAAACTGCGTGTAATGAAATATCCATTAACCCTGGAAGCGGATATTCCAGGGGAGGACTACACGGAATATGGGTACCAAAGTTCGCCTATAGCCCGCCTTTGTATGACATTTAACGAGCGGTTTCTGTTTACCGCTGGTGAGGATGGATCTATATGGATATTCAGAGTTCACGACAAAGAAGGAAAATTGACGAAAAAGGAAAAAGACTGGACATTCTCGGATGAGGTACTGGTTAATTAATAAGATTCTTGTCACAAAATCTGATTTGAGAGAGAGCTATCGCATTATGAATGACCTAAAGCAAAAAGTAGAAGTAATTTACATTTAACAATAGGAAATCAAGACCGAAAGCGACTTGCAGCTCAAGAACAAGGACTTGTTTCATAATTCTAAAATCAATGATCTTAGCATGACCTACACCGCGGAAATCAACACACTAAAAGAGGTATTAGTTAATTAATCAAAGTTGATTCAAAAGATCATTACTGATAGAAACGAAAAGAATGAGCAAAACTTGGTGGAACTTACCGAGGCAAAAAAGAAACATGCCCAAGAAATGGAGGAAATGAAAAATTCATTTTACCAAAAACTAGAATCTGAGGAGCAAAGGCTTTCAGTCCTAGAAGGCCGGCGAGCTCAATTGGAGTTGCAATGGCAGGAACAGATGGCAACTATACAGCAAAACTTTCTGACAAGGAAGGATGAGCTGTCCCACTTTTACAAGAAAAAGATTGATGAAAAGTCTGCCCAAATTCAAAAGGTATTTAATTGCTGATCGTAGTTGAAGAAGGAATTTTCCCAAAACGTAATCAAGCAGGATGGCTATTTGGCAGAAATTGAAAAAGACATTGAAAAGGAATGTCTAGAAATTACATTTAATTTCGAAAACAAATTAAAAGAAGAAAGAGCTGCTCTGAAGAAAATAGAAACGGAGAACCATGTGATGAAACATACTTTTGATGCTCTCGTTCAGCAAGTGGAAGAACACAAGAAGGAATACATGGATTCCGTTTCTGACAGCAAAAAATTACAGCTAAATATTAGAACCCTTGAGAATGATATAATTGGACTTACCAACGAGGTTTAAAGTCCTAATACCAGGTCAAAGAACGCGATGACACAATTATTGACAAGGAAAAGCGCATTTACGATTTAAGAAAGAAAAATCAGGAATTAGAAAAGTTCAAGTTCGTTTTGGATTACAAAATAATTGAGCTTAGAAAACAAATTGAACCGAGAGAGCATGATATTGTGAAATTAGCAAATCAGATAAAGGTTAAATTGAAATTAACAATAGGAAATGAAGATTGAACATGCAAACTATGTAGCTACCCATCTCAATCTTGATTCTACTTTTCAAGATCTAATAATGAAAAACTATGCTACATTGATGTACAAGCTATCAGAACAGTGGAAATCGAAATGCTTACGATCCAAAATTGCTTCTATTATGAATGATCTTGAAGCAATCCACTCTAATCAATCACAAATAAGCCATTTGAAGGTAAATTTCAAGTAACATAGTCGGAAACCATCCGAGTATATCATAAATACAGAAACATGGAAGAAAATCCTCCTGAAGTGGCTCCAAAAGATGCCATTCCTAAATTAACAGAATCAGAGCTACTGCAGGAACTAGAAAACAGCATGAAAAATCAAAGCAGGCTGGGTAAAGAAGAACCACAACCAGAAGTAAGCGAAGAAGTGCGATATCGCCGAAAAATGGAACAAATTCTGCACATGTTAAACGATGACGCAGAAAAAACTTTGGACACTCGGCGATCAACTGCTTTCAAACTCCTAGAAGAAGAGTCGCTTCTCACAAAGTAAATTCATTTTCATCGCAGTGAAATTAATTCGTTAAGGAAAGATTTGCAAGACAGACGACAGAGAATTGTAGAGTTGGAGGCAGCAATGAAAAAAGGAATTACTTTAAGAGAGTTTTTACGAGAAGAGTTGCGTACTAAAGGTCTAAACAAGATGGTTCGCAAAGGTAACTCTTACTAACCTTTGAAATTCCTGGTGAAATAATGAAGAAAACCAACCTACCACTACCTCCAATCTTATCCAAATAAAACCAAATATTTATTAATTATTAAAAAGGTATTCAAGTGCGTTATTCTTGTCGTTCTTTGCATATGTCAAAGCCTGGATGATTTTGTCTTTCAGGAATCCCATTTCGCTCAGGGATTCAAAGTTTTCTAAAAACGGTTTGCCTTTGGTTCCAAACAATTCATAACTCTTTACTACTGCATCGCGATCATGATATTTCCTGTTCTCATGATAATACTGTGTAAATTCACGTTGCTTATCTAGTGGAAAGTTTGCAGCTCTCCTTAAAGTATCTGGAGAAAAATCTGGTTTTGGAGGAGGTGCAGGCGGGGAATTGTAATCGAATTTTACTTGAGTTGGAGTCGGTAGTTTTTGGGCGTGTTGATAATAGCCAGAGTTTAACGACATATTTTGCATTTGGTATGGTAGATCTGAGCGAGATATAGGTACATTATTATATTGCTGATTTGATGTTGGAGGATAGAATTGAGGAGGGGGACTTGGAAACTGGCCAGGGACGGGTGCAGGGTTAGCCAATGTCTGTCCGAACTGGGTGTTGTCCGGACTTACAGAATTCGTTCTAAAGGGAGGAGTACTGGTATTACGTTGATCTACAGGTGGTGTACTATGTGTATTTACAGTTCTATTAGGAGATTGTCGGGAAGGTGATTGGGTGGATTTCGTCATGATCTCTTTCAATGCCTGTAGATCATGAATGCCCTGGCTTTCCCAAGGATCTGCAGAAGAAAGCCCTGGATCGAATTCTGATATATCGACCTTGTCCTAAGTTAATCTTGTATTTACCTTGCGAGGATCTGGAGGAATTTCTTCGACAGAGGATTTTGCAGACGGTTTCAAAATATCGTTGGACAAGCCTGGAGCTTTCTTTTTAAGCTCTGCGATCCGTTCTTGTTCCTTAATCTCTGCCAGTTTTTGCTTGTATAGCTCCCGTTCCTTTTTAGCTTTAATCAGTGTATTATTGTAGTGGGTGAATCCTTCAAATTCTTTCAGCACATTATTCTCCAGAGTGAAATCCACCTGATACTGGCTTAAAATGTCGTCTGGGATCAACTGGTACTTGTTAAGCACCGACGGGGTAGCCTATCGTAAGTTCAACCGTACCGGCACTTGGGGTTTAATTAACGGAATGTTGATCAAGTCACGATAGTGCATTTTTTAATTTTAGCGTGAATAAGTTTTCAGATTAGTTGCTTTGACCAAGTACGCCTTTTTTGGCCGTAAAATTTTCAATGAAGCCTCCATATGGAATATATTAAAAATTCTAGTCCTGTTTAGTTCTACTGCAGCTCACTATCTCCTATCATCTGCCTTCTGACCTAGTATGGATTACATCACTCTAGAGAATTCAGCCAATCATTTGCCATTCTCAGAAAATCTGAGATCTGATTGGGGGTATTTTTCATTCTCGAATTTGATTGGCCCCTGTCACATGTCCGAACTCTGTGACGTAACGGCGATAAAATGAAAAACCTACACGAATTTTCTCAGCATCTTCCAAGCAATCTAAAAAGTAAGTAGCGAAAACACTACACGCAGAGTGCCCACCGCTTAAAAAACACGAACGATATAACAGCGACAGCATAGCTGCAGTGTTTCGAACGATTTATATGAACAGTACTAACCGCTAGTGAGAGAAATCGTTCACTTACAAACTGGTCAATGTGGTAATCAAGTAAGAATAGTGGTTAACAATAGATTGGTGCAAAATTCTGGGAAGTTATCTCTGATGAAGTAAGTTTATCGTCTGATCTATAGCACGGTATCGACCCTACTGGTACCTTCCATGGCGACTCTGATCTCCAACTCGAACGTATCAACGTTTACTTCAACGAAGCCTCTGGTGGTAAATATGTTCCTCGTGCCGTCTTGGTCGATTTAGAACCAGGTACTATGGACTCTGTTCGTGCTGGACCATTTGGTCAACTTTTCAGACCAGTAAGCTCGTGTCTAACATCAGGATAACTTTGTTTTCGGTCAATCCGGAGCTGGTAACAACTGGGCCAAAGGTCACTACACTGAAGGTGCTGAATTGGTAGACTCTGTGTTGGACGTTGTTCGTAAAGAAGCTGAATCTTGTGATTGCTTACAAGGTTTCCAAATCACACACTCCCTTGGTGGTGGTACTGGTGCCGGTATGGGTACCCTCTTGATCTCCAAGATCCGTGAAGAATATCCAGATAGAATGATGTGTACCTTCTCTGTTGTACCATCACCAAAAGTGTCCGACACTGTAGTTGAACCATATAACGCAACCCTCTCCGTCCACCAATTGGTTGAAAACTCTGATGAAACCTTCTGTATCGATAACGAAGCTTTGTATGATATTTGTTTCAGAACCTTGAAACTCACCACCCCAACCTATGGTGACTTGAACCACTTGGTATCCGCGGTTATGTCTGGTATCACCACCTGTCTCCGTTTCCCTGGTCAATTGAACGCTGATTTGCGTAAATTGGCTGTCAACATGGTGCCATTCCCACGTCTTCACTTCTTCATGGTTGGTTTCGCGCCACTTACTTCCCGTGGTTCACAACAATACCGTGCTTTGACCGTCCCAGAATTGACCCAACAAATGTTCGATGCCAAGAACATGATGGCTGCTTCGGATCCACGTCACGGACGTTACTTGACCGTTGCTGCTATGTTCCGTGGACGTATGTCTATGAAAGAAGTTGATGAACAAATGCTCAACGTCCAAAACAAGAACTCATCCTACTTTGTTGAATGGATTCCAAACAACGTCAAGACCGCTGTTTGTGACATCCCTCCAAAGGGTCTTAAAATGTCTGTTACTTTCATTGGTAACTCTACTGCTATTCAAGAGCTATTCAAACGTATCTCTGACCAATTCACTGCTATGTTTAGAAGAAAAGCTTTCTTGCATTGGTATACTGGTGAAGGAATGGACGAAATGGAGTTCACTGAAGCTGAATCTAACATGAACGACTTGGTTTCCGAATATCAGCAATATCAAGATGCTACCGCCGAAGAAGAAGGAGGTAATTATATTGGCTAATTATAGAATTCGACGAAGAAGAAGGTGAAGCTGAAGCTGAAGCTTAAATCTAATTTTATCCCGTAATTAGTATTCGATGTTTTGTTGGATAGATCAATATATGTTTAAACTTCGGTATTCATTTCTTTTAAGAGTTTATATTCGTCTGAACCCTAGCCCTAGCATCGGATATTTTCGAAAGGTCATGTCAAAATCTAGCAAATGAGCAAAGCATTGGAAAACTTTTATGGCACAGCGAGTAAAAGGTAGATAACATAGAAAATCCATGTGCAGGCATAATGAAGTTGCACGCCTTGGTACTTCGTGATTCCATTCAAACAGAAGAACTCATAGCGTTCTTGAGGCAAAGAATTCAAATTGAAGAGATTTATTGCAAAAGCCTGTGTGAATTAAAATCAAAAGTTTTGGGCAACAACGGCTTTGCCAATTCAGAGAAAGTTACTTCGGTCGTTTTCTTAAAGTACAAGTCTGAAATGGGGACCATCGCGAACGGACACCAATTAATGATAGAAAGGTTGCAGGCAATGGTACCTCCACTTGAAAAATATCTGAGCGATTGCCGAAGTAGTCTTACTCCAAAAGCAGAGTCCATTCATAACGGATGGAAAAGGTACGAAAAGCTTTTGGCAGACACCTTAAGATTGGAAAGCTTCGCATCAAAAAAGTATTCAGAGTTGGATGAGGAGCTAAAATGCAATAGGGATCCACTGGAACAGCAACGAAATGTAATAATTTCAAACAGAGCGTTGGACGTGGATTACTTTAATGATTTGCTGTCTGAATTGCAAAACCATGTGAATTGCGAAGATATCTGGCGGATATTAGGAAACCTCAAAGATTGCTATAACGGAGACGATCTGTTCACTTACTTGAAGTTGAAAGGGTGGAATGAAATTGAAGCTCGAGAATTCCTAAACTATCTAGTTCAGGAAGGCTTTCTGAAAGCATGTACAGGCCGTGCAATTCCCTTCTCAACGCAAATATTCTATCAATGGAAAAGAACAGCAATGGAAATCCAGAATGAACCAGTATACAAAAAGTTGAAAAGAGAAGCTACGCGCGCAGCATTTGAAGCAAATAAATCAGCCAAGCAATTAGAAAGTGTTAGAACCAGCATCGACTTGCAAATGTCTGATTATATCCAACTTGCCATACCTCTACTGCTGGAGCATGTAAAGTTGGTCAAATCCACTATAACTCGTTGTGTAGAGAGTGAAAAGATCCCAGGCAATGTAAACAACTATATGGGGAATGAATTACAGATCTATTTGGAAACCCTAGACCCAGAAAAAGAGATCAAGTCTGTAATCGATAATGAAAAGACTGGGATCAAACCAATTCCAACTTTTGTCCCAAAAAGCTTCCCTCCTATTCCCTCGCGAAGAGTATTTGGAGTTCCTTTAACAGATTCCAAGAGGATTCCAAAGATTATGAGGAAATGTTTGTCATACCTGGAAGATACCTTTGCAAAAACTCCATCGGCTCATCTAGATGTTTGGTAGGAGTAGATTAATTTAGGCTGGAATCCAACGTGAATTTATCTGCGGTGTACTCTCTACGACAGATACTAAACAATACTTCCTTTAATAGGAATGACTTGAGAAAGTTCCCGCCAGAAATTATTGTTGCAGTTCTGAAGCAGTATTTGTTAGAGTTGCCAGTATCTTTGTGCAGCGATGAATTGTACGAGCCTCTGAAAATATTGTATCTGTCAAAGACTGACGATTCCAGGAGTAGATTGAATTCACTTCGCAACATGATTGCTACTTTACCAACCTGTCATTTCCAGACACTTACTTTTCTGGCGAATTACCTGAACTCGTTGATTATTAATCTTGATCCAAATGACATTAAGATTACCAATCTTAGTAATAGCTTGGGATCTTATATCCTCAGACCAAAGGTACAAAGGATGTAACATAGGTGGAAAATAATTTGACAATTTTGGACAAACATCCGCAAAGGCTAGTCAAAGATCTTATACTGCACTGCCATGAGCTTGTAGTATCTGACACTACTCCGTGTAACTCTCCAGAGAGCAGTGAAGACGAAAGCGCATCCACCAGAGTGATATTCCTGGATGAAGACAATTGCTCCTTGAGGAGCTTTATTACCAAAAAGACTGGCTACAGTTTAACAATAGACGGCGAGTCCTGCAAGTCAATCAACGAATAATTTTTTGAATATATTTTTGAAATAATTTTACAAATGAATCAGGATTATATTTTGCTTTTACTCTCAGACTCCGCATTACCGGTTGGCGGATTCGTTTGTTCAAGTGGACTGGAAGCAACCATTCAAACTGGCAATTACACCGATTTAAAGTCTTTCATCAAGCAGTCGCTACTCTCTGTTAATTCCAGCACAATCCCGTTCATTAAATCTACATTCAATGCATTGAAAAAGGCAAAGTTGAATGAGGAGTTGAAAGAGGAGGCTATACCAGAAGTGGTTGATAGGATTCTAGAGTTGGATTATAAATTTGATCGAATGGTCGGACTGAACCACATTTCAAAAAGGGCTTCACTTCAGCAAGGCATAGCATACCTTTCTTTATCAACAAAGTCCTTCAATTTCACCAATGTATTCAAGCGGGCGCTATTGAAACAAAACGGAGGACATTTACCAACTTGCTTTACAATTGTTTGTTGTTTCTTTGAACTGCCCTTGGAGCGCATCATTTACCTTTACCTGTTTTTACAAATGCGCAGTATTGTATCAAGTGCTATTCGACTGTCGATGATTGGGCCATATGAAGGACAGCAAATTCTGTTTGAAGAAGCCAGTTTAATTGACGATCTGATGAAAATTGGTAGTGCTGATGATGAAGATCAAGCGCACTCTACATGGCCAGTGCTCGATATTGTTCAAGGTAGCCACGATAGACTGTATACACGAATCTTTAACTCTTAATAAACTACAATTGATATTTAGGGAATACCTCAAGGAAGGCAAGCACCGAATGAATGAAATCCACATATAGAAGGTAATTGCGCGGCTTGTAAATGAATTGTTAATATTGAGAATAGAAATTTTAACTTTACAAAATCAAAAATGAACAAATACCCAGCCATTTTCGACACAGTAAAATCCCCTAAATTTAGAAATTCAAACTGAGTCAAGCAGATAGAGATCAGTATGATCAGCTGGCGGACTTGTATTCGATAATAGTTGGAACGGAGCATTTGGAGAGAGCGTACTTGAAATCAACAATTACTCCACAAGGTATCAATAAAATAACAAGAATATACACCGCAATGTACTCTATTAATTGCACAGTACAAGACACTAATGGATTTACTCAAACTCAACCTCAAACAATTCATTCAAGATTACAATATAAACTGTCCCGCTGCACAAAAGCGGTTTGAAATAGGTATTTTCAACTAACAAGGCGTTCCGGCAACTGTAGAGCATGCAACGGAATCCAAGATTAACGCCAAAACCATTGCGGAAACTGTGCAGTTCTTTATTACACTAATGGATGGCTTAAAAGTATCGTTTAGTTAATATCAGTTGAATATCATTGCCGTTGATGAAGTTCATCCGCAGTTAAGGTATTTGCTGTTAACCCAGCGATCTGATCCAATCGCTCAATAAAGTAACAGGAGAGATGCAAGGAAAACTAAAGATTAGAGAGTGGTTGGTGCTGCTCAATCAAAAAAAGGCTAGTGATGAGCTCAGCGAAGATCAAGTTCGCCAATTATTGTTTGACCTGGAAAGGTAAGAGACCGCTAAATCAGTGCATATGCAGAGTTCCAGCATTCTCTGGCAAAATAAAATACTTATAGTTTATTTTTTAGTTCCCCATTGGACATCCCAGACCGGCTTGTCGCCCTTGCTATTCTCAATAATCATCTGTATCTGCTTTTTGTAAATATCCGTATCCACTTGCCATTCTTTCTCCCCTCTCTTTGCTCGCTGTTCATTAATTTTCTTAATTAGTGATATTATTACTCTCTTCAGTTCCTCTTCAGAAGGTCCAATAGATTTCATTAATTGGTATCCGCCCCCTACAAATACAACCCAAGCCAGCGTGCTTTTCAAAGTGAATGACAGGAATCGCTGAAACTTTGTCATTTTCAAAAAAAAATGAAGTTGGTTGGGTTAATTAGTGGTGGAAAGGATTCTTGCTACAACATGATTGAATGTAAGAGGAACGGACATGAAATTGTTGCATTGGCGAATTTATCATCTCCAGTTGAATTGGATTCTCACATGTTTCAAACAATTGGAGTTGATTTGATCCAGCACTATGCGGAATGTGTTGGGGTGCAATTATATTCTCATGCGCTCAGGGGAAAATCATTAACTACTACTCAGGACTATTCATTTACGGAGAATGACGAAGTAGAGGATTTATATCAACTTTTATCGCTGGTGAAAAAGGAAAAAGGAATTGAAGGTGTTTCTTGTGGGGCGATTCTGTCAAACTATCAGCGAGTCAGGTTAGAAAGTGTTTGCAAGAGGCTGGGGTTGGTAGCTGTTTGTTACTTGTGGCAAAGAGACCAAACTCTCTTGTTGAGAGACATGATGGAAGACGTTGATGCTATATTAGTAAAAGTAGCTTGTCACGGTCTAAATGCCAGGCATGTTGGTAAAAGCATAAAGGCTATTGGTCATGAGCTAATGGGAATGGATGGGATTAATGTGTGTGGTGAAGGAGGAGAATACGAAACGATGACATTGGACTGCAAGCTATTCAAGAAAAAGATTGAGCTGATAGAAACGAATGTTGTTAAAGATAGCGATGACTATTTCGCACCTGTGTGCTATATGAATATGATCAAAGCCAAAGTTGCAGACAAGGAAAGAGAGATTATCGAACACAAAGAACCTGAAGAATTCCAGATAGAGTGGCAAGATATTGATATGACTATTCCAAATGTACTTACAGGGACTCGCAAAGTTGTTCCTTACATTGCTGAAAAAACAGTTGTTCATAGGCACCCATATCTAGCTATTTCTGGAATAACGGAAAAAAACATAGAACTAGGAATTGAATCCTCGAAGGTTTCAGAATCAATCACTAACGCAACGGATCAAGTAATGCTATATTTGAAACAAAAACTAGAAGAATATGGATACAGCTTTTCAAATGTCGTGTTAATGAACGTTTTTGTCAAGGATATGTCCAATTTTTCTCTCTTGAATCAAGCTTATGAAAAATATTTTGGAATCAATCCATCTCCAAGGTTATTGCTGCTAATTATAGAGTTACTGTAGAAACTTTGCTTTCTAGCGAGATTCAAATTGATCTCTTGGCATTTAAATCCAACTCAATATCCAAAGACACATTACATGTCCAAGGTATTTCTTATTGGGCACCAGCAAATATCGGTCCTTATAGCCAGGCATGCAGAGTGGGTGATATAATGTTTATGGCGGGCATGATTGGACTTACTCCTAGCTCAATGATGCTTGACGATTCAATCACTGCCCAATGCAGAACTAGTTTAACAAGTCTGACCAATGTTTGCAAATCAATGAAAACTGAAATTGAAAAAAGTATGTCATGCGTCTGCTATGTCACTGATCCTTCATCTATTTATATTGCTAAGCAATACTGGAAACAAGTTTGTGACGGTCCAATCCTTTATGTCGTTGTTCCTAGATTACCTAGAGATGCAAAGGTAGAATGGCACTTGTGCGTTTCCAGTCATAGTGGCTACAATGAAATAATTAATAATCACCCAGATACTGATCCATCAAAAACGACACATGTGCTCCCTACAAAGCGATCTTGCAGCTCAGTCGAAACTCAAGGATCCAAAATCACTGTGGATGCAATCAAGAGAGGATTCAGTGGCTTTATACTGGGAACTGTTGACCGTGTTCATGATCTATCGTATAGCTCTATTATCAAACTTATACAAAAGAATGTTGATGAATTGGATGCTGGCGACTGGGTATTTTTGAAAATATTCCATCAATCTGATATTGATATATATGGTACATGGAATGATTGCATGAAAAGGGAAGGCAAGATGTGCGCAGTAACATTTGTGCCAGTAGAAAGCGTTCATAATGGAATTGTCTCGTTCTGTTTATTTACCACCACTCTAAAATAAAAAATGTGTTTATTCCATTAAAACATAACATCTGGGTCTTGCTCAAACTCCTCAAACAAATTCTTTGTTCCTTGGTCAGTAACTAGATGAGTAAGTTTATTACCTGCTCCAATTTCCTGTTCCATTACTTTTCTTTGTAGTTCCTTTTCAATCTTTTCCTTCTTCTTTCCTTGTACCTTTTTCAATCTAAAGAATTCTTCGCGATCTTGCTCATCCAACTCTGAAGTGATGAACGAAATGGTATTTTCAATCTTTGGAATAATGACATGTTCGATAGCGTTTACTCTTCTGTTTGTGATTTTGATTACTTCGTCAAGAATCACAAAGGCGGTCTGATTAAATATCGATTACTTGTAAGGATGCCAGTTCAATGAGTACTTCAACAGCTTTTTGATATGTCTCTTTACATTTTTGCACTTGCTGCCCACCACGCCCAAGACCTGTCAATTCAAACACATTCTGGCCGTCAACAACCATATCAAATGAAGGAAGCATAACACCGGAAACGTTTTCCGATTTTGCCTTTACTTTCAATGAAGCGATTTTTGCACTTTCGCGAATTTGGAATCTCCATTTAAATTGAAATTACCCGATATCTCCAGTTGAATATTTAACTTCGGCATAAGAAAATGACGCTACTTGAAGCACCTTTCCCATCTTTCGCTTTGCCTGATCTATCTTTGAAACTATTTCGCGAAATCTTCGAGTTAGAGCTTCAGATTTTCGTTTCAAGAGCGAATGGCCAGTATGTGCTCCTTTCAATCTATTTTTCATCGTAGTGAGCGCCCTGCGTTACTGAAGATTTTACATTCTGGTTGGAAATATGCTGAATTTGTTTTGAGTGCTCATTTCAGATTTACTAGAAAAAAACGAGGAATATCACATAGGGTATAAATTTGGCCATCTTGCATGATAATTTATTGATTACAATTGGGGATGTCGGCCCTGTCCATTGTTGATGCTCCACCTTATCTGAACGATAAAGAATTAAATTAATCACCAAGCCGACCTTATATAGGGCATACAAGCGCCTTGGATACTAACAGCAATCGCCTGCTATTGCTCCAATATTTCATTGGTGGCCCACGTTCAAATTAGTCGTTGAGGATATGTTTATCGACGCCACACGGGGCGTGATTTTCTAACGTCATTCAGCGAGAGTCGATTGTTCGCAAAACTTTTCTTCAAACTTACTTATATTCACAGCATGGGTGATATCGCTGAAAGAATCGCAAATGTCAGAAGAGAAGCAGAAGCTCTGAAGGAAAAAATTAAACAGAAACGAGATGCATTAGCCGACACAACACGTACTAACACTATTAATATTAGTTAAACAAGTAGCAGCCGATATAGAACCATTACCGCGTATAATGATGAAAGTCAGAAGAACACTGAAAGGACATTTAGCAAAAATCTACGCTATGCATTGGGCGTCTGACAAAAGACACTTGGTTTCTGCCTCCCAAGACGGTAAATTGATTGTATGGGATGCATTTTCAACAAACAAAGTACATGCAATCCCACTGCGTTCCTCTTGGGTCATGACTTGCGCCTACGCCCCTTCTGGAAATTATGTCGCTTGCGGTGGTTTAGATAACATTTGCTCGATTTACAATTTAAAAACAAAAGAAGGAAGCGTAAAAGTAGCAAGAGAGCTTACTGCACACACTGGGTACTTGTCTTGCTGTCGATTTATTTCGGACCGTCAAATCATTTCCTCTTCTGGTGATATGTCTTGTATGTTATGGGATATTGATGCTGGTATGAAAACTTTAGAATTCACTGATCATACTGGGGATGTAATGTCCTTATCTCTAAGTCCTGATAAGAACGTGTTTGTTTCAGCAGCCTGTGACGCAACAGCTAAAATCTGGGATATTCGTACTGGAAGATGCGTACAGACTTTTACAGGTCACGAATCAGATATTAACGCAGTTACGTAAGTGTTTTTTGTGAATTAGTCATCATGATTAATTGTTTATCTATAGAACGGTTCTAATGCTAGATTTTTCCCTAACGGTGAAGCTTTCGGAACCGGATCTGATGATGCCTCATGCCGTTTATTCGATCTTAGAGCAGATCGCGAACTCAACCAATTTACACATGATAATATTCTTTGCGGTATCACCTCAGTTGCCTTTTCAATTTCTGGACGATTACTATTTGCTGGTTACGATGATTTTAACTGTAATGTTTGGGATACCCTCAAAGCCGAAAGAGTGGGAGTTCTAACAGCACACGAAAATCGTGTTTCATGTCTTGGTGTTTCTTCAGATGGTATGGCGATGTGCACTGGTAGTTGGGATAGCATGCTCAAGGTAATCTTATTTTTTAACGCAAAGGTCTGGGCATAAAATGTACACTGTTTGAATTTGCAACTACTAACTTACATCTGAAGTAAATAAAAAAGTTGATTTTGTTATATTTTATTAAAAATCTTTTAAGCGATAGAGCAATACCTTACCCTTATCGTTCCCAATTGCGACATATCTTCCGCTAGGAGAAAACCCTGCAGAGAACGCGTAGCCAATCGGTGTTTTAGAAGTTGGCCAGTTTGCTACTACTCTCTTTGTGGGAATATGCACCAATTTCAACGAGTCTTTAAGATAATGACTGCCAATCATCAGTAAATCCGATGAAGGGTGGAATGTAATGGTTGTAACTGCAGTTGTGAGATTCATAATTGCTTTTTCTGGCTTAGGAGTTGCGCTAGCCAGGGCAGTTTTTGTGTCATAGAGATTCACTACACCAACAGATGACCCAATTGCAATCCATTTATCATTTGGTGAAACCGATATCGCGGTTGCTTTTACACATCCCTCATCGGTAAATTTATGTGTACATTCTTTTGTCTGCAGATCCCATTGATACACTGTACCATCTTGAGCTAATGACCATAAATAGCCATCATTAGAAAACGCCATTGACACACCGTGATCGTTCATTTTCAGTGTTGAAACCCACTGCTTTGTCTTGATCGATAAAAGAATTATTTCTCCTTCTAAACCCATTATGCCGATATAGTCATTATTTGGAGATATATATAAGTGCTCCAAAGTTTTTTCTTCACGACCTATATTAGCTAGGCTTACCTCTAATTCCTCTGATCCGTTCAACATTCCCAGAATCCAAGTCTAACACGTAGAAATGCTTTCTTCTTCCAGTGAGAATCAGTTGAAGCCCATCGGCGGTAAATGCAGCAGATACAATTGGTAGATCTTTAAGGACAAAGCTTTTGAAAAATAAATTATCTTTTCCGTCAATATGGAACAGGCGCAATGTCTTGTCGAGTCCAGCAGTGAACATTACCGGGGAACTTGGATGGAAGCCCAAGGATTGAATGACACACTGAGTTAACAAAATAATACGTTTGAATATGAATTTTTGTTGGCGTCTGACACTCTAATCAAGTCGATTTTGTCAGGGTTCAATACTGCAACTCGTTTAGCCTGCAATGGCTTGGTAGTTGCAAGGATGCTAGATGTATTATCAGCAGGAACTTTTGCCCACTCTGGAACAGGGTTGATTTTCTCGAATTGGCTTCTCAGTCTATCTTCATATTCTTTTCCGGTTATTTCTGTTTCTTCAAATTCGTTTCGAAGCTTTTTCAATCTATTCTTCTTTTCGATATTGACTGAAAACACTTGCTGGTCTTCATCAACCCAAGCAGGGCCATCCTGTTCCATTTCTTCTTCTATAGGCTGCTCGTCTTCCTGTACATTCGAGTCAATGAAAAAGTCGTACACCTCCTGCTTCTCTTCAAGTGAATCCTGGGCAGCTGCCTTTTCCAATACCTTCCCTACATTGGATTTTCTATTTGTTCCAAACACCAAGTTTTCCAATTCCAATTCTTCGTCGTCAGTCTCTACGTTTTCAATTGGAATCTTTTCAGGAATCTTCTTTGACTTTTTATTTACTTTATGTTTGCCAATTCGTTTTGGAGGCATTGAAATTTTAAAACAAAAAAAAATTATCGGCTCGCAAAGGCTTGATTCAGAAAATGGAACAGTATCGCAGTAAAATTGTAGCCCTTGTATTACTAGTCATTTCTGTAAATTTACTGCAATTAAATAGCGATAAAGTTTGTTCCAGGGATCAGGGAAATGAGAGGAATAAATACTCGGTAGGGCCACTACCTTGGAAGTTTGGCGAGAAGCCGATCAATTCCTACTCTGGATTTATTCCCATAAGGTTATACGGAAGCTAATGGATAGAAATGTCGCTCATGGGGGTGATCACCCAACCAACTATACTGCAGAAACATTCTTTTGGTATTTCCCTTGTCAAGACAAATCCATCGATTCTCCTCCATTGATAATCTGGCTTCAAGGAGGACCAGGATCTAGCTCGATGATCGGATTGTTCTACGAAGTTGGACCAATCAAAATCACAAAGGATAAACGATTTATTCGAAATTTTAACACTTGGAATTCAAAAGCGTCAATGCTGTTTATCGACAATCCGATTGGGGCAGGTTTCAGTCATTTGGGAACCAAAATAGTTGGAATCCCGGAGAAGGAACCGCTTCCTACCTTTGAAAATGTAAATATCACAAACAGTTGTCTCAATGAAGAAATACAGGACAATCCAACATTTAATGATGGATATCCTACAAATCAGGCTGCGGTTGCGCATGACTTGATTGTTTTTCTGGGAAGATTTTACAAGATATTCCCTGAAGCAAATACAACATTGTACCTAACTGGCGAATCATACGCAGGGAAATACATACCCTCTTTGGCTTATAGGATACTACGATTAAATGAAAAGCGAGGCTATGAATCGTATCCATTAAAGGGCATTGCTATCGGAGATGGGTTTACCGATCCATTAACTCAAATCAAAGCACATGCAGATCAAGCATTGGCGTTAGGGTTGGTATCTAATAGAATTGCAACAGAGATGAAAAGACTCACCAACATCTCCATTCACTTTATGTGTCGACATGAATGGAAACCAGCCTTGCAAGCGAGATTAAGGATGTATGACTTGTTCAACAATTGCACTGGTGGGATTAATTGGTATGACGCTCGTAAAGGATCTGCAAAATCCAGTCATCCCGTTGCAAAAATGATGGAATCCATCAAAGTTTCCTTGAACGTCCCTAATGGAATATTTGGTCAAGATGTCAACCTGTACCCAAACATTGAACTGGATATTATGCAATCTGCTGCTATTTATTTGCCATATGTGGTTGATAGGATTAAAGTATTGTTGTATCAAGGACAGTTTGACTTGAGGGATGGTGTCTTGGGAAGTACAGAATACATTGAAAACATTGGTTGGAAATATCGAAAGCAATTCAATCAGGCAGATAGAAAAGTATGGGAAAGTGACGGAAAGGTCTTTGGATATGTGAAAGAGTTCCAAAACCTAGTGCGAGTAGAAATGCTGGGGGCGGGACATTATGCTCCTGAAGATCAGCCAGTGGTTTCAAAGAAAATGGTCGAAAAGTATCTACTACCAATAAAGAAATAGATTCAAAGCTTTGGAATATGCTGCTATTGAAGTATATGATGCAAGCCTGTACTTGAAAGTTAGCAACACACTTGGTGAGACTCAACAAACCAAGGTGAGGCAACAACAATAATGCCTGTTTATTACAGGGCCTCTCAATGTGCAGGGTGAGAGCAGATGATATGGGCCATGCCGAACTGAATGAAAGAGAAATACCGCAACTAACCGCAATCATCTGCCATTTGTCATAAAAAATAATGCCATCACCTGATATCGTCGGTGTCCTTTTTGGTGCTTCACCTAAAAAAGATCAGCAGGTTTCACAGGTTGCTAAATACAGCATGTCATTTGACTAGGAAAAGGATTTAAAAAGATCAACGAAGCCCATTCAACTAAATGATTTCAGTGCTATTACTTTCTCTGGTGGACGCACACTATGTACTTAACGACAAGTTTGTAGGTGTCCAATTATTCCAATATCCTTTCGATGACATAAAAGACGAATGCGCCAACTTCCTGGGGCCAAATGGATATGGCTGGGTTCAAACGTCTCCTGTCGCAGCTCACGCATCAAGCTCTTTTGATGGTCAAACGTATCCATGGTACCTAGCTTACCAACCAGTCTCGTATCAAATTGGCAATCGCCTTGGTACTTTGGATCAGTTTGCCAACATGACCAAGGTTTGTAAAGAACATGGAGTAGATGTAGTGGTCGATGTTGTCCTGAACCACTTTTCCTACGCTGGGCACAGTGGAAGTACTATCGGAATTGTGCAAAACTGGTCATCTGCAGTTAATCAAGAAAACTTCCCAAGCTCTTCCTTTACTGCTTCTGATTTCCACGATGGGGTTTGTAACGGTCCAGTCAACTATAATAGCCCAACTGTTCCGAGCAAAAGCATGACTTGGAATCAATGGAACTGCAGACCTGGAGGGGATGATCCAAGCGTGCAACTAATTGACGTCGCAACGGACAATTCTAATGTACAAAATGCTATTGCCAGCTACCTAAATCTCCTTCTTTCGTATGGCGTTGTTGGGTTCAGAACCGATTTGGCGACATTTATCGATCCTAGCGACTGGGCTGCCATTCAAGCAAAGTTGAATCTCAACTACAAAGGAAATGTTCCATACTTTGTTCAAGAAGCATACTCTATGCCAGACACACAGGATTTGACTACAAATACAAACAAAGATTACAGAAGTCTAGGTAGGGTCTACAATGTCGAAGGGTATACCCAAAACGTTGGAAAGGCATTTAGAAATTATCAAGGCATGTCTGCTGATCTTGCTTATTCAGCGATTGCATCCGCTGGGGCATTTGCAGACTCTAGTCATTCTGGTACATTCATCGAAAACCATGATCAAGAAAGAAACAAGGATGGCCAAGCCTTCTTGCCCCTATCAAGATTACCAGGAAGTAACTACAATCAAGCCATAGCATTCAACATCCTATACCCATTTGGTTTAACTACTGTACATTCTGGATACAAATTTACCTGGAACGGTGGTGATGACTTTCATCGAGAAACACCAGTATCTGCCCCTACATTTGACAATGGTATTTTAAAACCTGTGGGAATTTCAAATGGTGTATGTCCTGATGCTTGGCTCTGTCAACACCGTTGGACATCTGTATATCCTTTAGTTAAAGTGAGAAACTTTATAGGTACAGCCCCTGCAACACCTATTAAAGATAATGGATTTGGATCAAACCAGATCTATTGGACAAATCCAGGAAAAGCTTTCGTTGCCATCAACAATTCTCCATCAAATTCAATGACAAACACAGTATTCACTGGGCTAGCATCAGGTGTGTACTGCAACATTGCAAAGGGGTCTTCTGTTAATGGTCAATGTGTTTCCTACAATGGCGGGCAATCAGAGTCATATACTGTAGATTCCAATGGAAATGTGCAGTTAAATGCTTCTCCATCTTCAGCTGTTGTTCTTTATGGAGGATCTGACGGTCTCGTTTCTGCTTTGGGTGCAACTCCCGCCTCTCCTGCTCCAGCTACTCAAGCGACCGTTAACTTCAGGGTAGTTCATCAAACGGCATTTGGTGATGCAGTGTATGTTGTTGGTACGTTTAACAATTGGAACACATGCAAAGCGATATCATGCTCATGGTCTACTGGGAACGTTTGGAATTGTGGAAGCATTACTGTTCCTTTGAATTCCCTTCATCAGTGGAAACCAATTGTATTTGGTACTGGTAGTTCTACCTCTTGCTCTAATCCTATCTGGTCTACCCAACCAAATCGTAAATTCTTGGCTGCCGACCAACTCACTGCTACTTCACTGGCCTTTTAGAATAAATGCATTTCTCAACATACTTTAGATTTTCAGGCTTTCAAAACGCAAATTGGATGCTGTATTCGTGCAGCTCAGATTCAACATAGCAGCACTTTAAATTCTAGATTGTGGAATAATTTGCTCTATGTTTTCTTGTTTGTTTTAGACATGTGGGCAATTACATCAAATTTGACCTATTAGAAAACAGGGCCAAATATTAATCATCCTAGTGTAGGAGTTAGATAATAATTGTGAATAGTAGACAAACTTAAATTTGTCAAATTTTGCAGGGTCGTTCAACCCGAAAAGTCACTGCAACCGATGATATCAGGTGGACACAACGGCCAGAGCCCAGACACTGGAAGCATGTGATGCCTTTAGGAAAGAAAGAAATAATATCCCCACAGCTTACCCTTATTCATCTCGGTGAATGAAAATAATTGAAATAACCAATAATATAGTTCTTCAGCTTTTTATTGGCGCTCCTTGGCAGCAGAATATTTTTCAAAGTAAATCAGGTGGTATGTCCGCTCCTCTTTCCTTTTTCTCACATGATCTCTCATGGTAATTATAAAAAAAGAGTCCCAACCAAACAGAATCAAGATGAATACACTTTTCGTAGCTCTTCTTTCTCAAAGTACAGTAGCGCAATTTACTGTAAACAGCGCACAAAAAAACGTTGGTGTCCAACTCTTTCAGTGGAACTTTAACGACATTGCAAATGAGTGTGTCAACTTCTTGGGACCAAACGGTTATGCTTGGGTACAAACTTCCCCAGTAGCAGCACACGCTGGAAATGCCTTTGATGGACAAACTTTTCCATGGTATTTAGCCTATCAACCGTTAGCTTACAAGATCGGAAACCGACTTGGCACAGAACAAGAATTTGCGAAGATGGTTCAAACTTGTAAAAATGCTGGTGTTGATGTAGTCGTAGATGTAGTTTTAAACCACAACGCTTATGTTAACAAACAAGACACTTGGGGATTTGGTCTTACCCAAGGATGGTCAACAGCCGACTTTAATGAAAATTTACCAGATGCCGGCCTAACCAAGGATAACTACCACGATAGTATCTGTGATGACAATGTAGGTACTAGCGCCCATCCTTATACCGACTTTAATCAACAAAACTGTAGGGCAGGAACATTAGTGGATATCGCAACAGAACAGCCAGTTGTTCGCCAAAAGATTGCAAACTATTTGAATGCTTTGTTGTCATACGGAGTCATCGGATTCAGAACTGATCTGGCCACTTATATTCCATCAAATGACTGGAGAGCCATCCAATCATTACTCAACAAGAACTACAGAGGAAATTCTGCATATTTCGGACAAGAAGCATATCCAATGCCATCAAGCAACAACTTCCAAGATTACACTCAAATTGGTCGTGTTATTAATGTTAATGGTTACACCATGCCAGTTGGCAAAGCATTCAGAAATATTGGAACTTCAGTTGATCAACTAGGAAATATCCTGCAAAATCAAGCACGACCATTAGCAAATGAGGCAGTTTCTGTCACTTTCATTGGTAATTAAATATTGATATAGAAAATCACGATCAAGTTCGAAATACTGATGGCCAAAACTATCTTCCGCTATCAAGAATGGATATTAACTTGTACAACCAAGCGATGGCATTCAACATTCTTTATCCTTACGGACTAGCCCAAGTTCATTCTGACTACTACTTCCAATGGAATGGTGGTACTGATTCAAACAGAGAAACCCCTGTATCTGCTCCATTTAACAGCACTGGATATATCCTTCCAATTAGCGCCAACCCAAGCAAGTGGTTCCAACAACATCGTCTCCCAGCTGTATATTCTCTTGTCCGTGTTAGAAACTACATGGGATCTACTGCTCCAAGCGCAATTACAAATAACGGACTGGGATCAAACCAAATATACTGGAACGTTCCTGGAAAAGCATTCGTTGCAATCAACTCTGCTCGTGGAAGCCAAAACTTGAACATGAATAATGTTGTTGCCACTGGCCTTCCAGCTGGTATTTACTGCAACATGGTATACGCCTATTCTTCCAATGGAACTTGTAAATTATGGCACGGAACTTCAATTAATGGCGATCAAATCATGTATACTGTTGACGCTTCTGGAAACACTCAGTTGAACATTCGTTCTACTGATTTGAACAAAGTTGTTGTATTGTACGGTGGTAATGACGGTTACCTAAAGAATGTCCCTCCTACTACTACATCCACTTTTGCAACCACTGCAACTCAAACTCCAGTTTCAAACAATGTTCCAGTAACATTTAAAGTCACTCATGACTCTGGATTTGGTGATAATGTATATGTTGTCGGATCATTCAACAACTGGGCCACTTGTGCTGGAGTTTCATGTAGCTGGACTGCTGGAAATGTATGGAGCTGTCCAACCACATTGTCAAATGGTGTCTCTTATGAATGGAAAGCTATTCAGTATGGAACTGCTTCAGGAACTACTTGCACAAATCCAAAATGGTCTCCAGGATCCAACTCTGACATTGTTGTTACTAGCGGTGCAGTTGCTACACTTTCCTATTAAGTCAATATAGATTATTTTGAATTTTTAATACATTTATTTGAAAAATCAATCTCGAGGTATTCTTGGACTAGCAGAATGAATCAAATCCCATTCCTCTTTGCTTCCAGGGGCAACTTTGCTGAACAAGTCATCCAAGCGTTCTTTTACCTTTTCATTTTCTTTTGGTTGATACTTGGGGATGTTTTTACGTAAAGGGGACTGGAGAATGGAAGAAAACTTTGGTTTCTTTAAATTCATTACTTTTTTCATAGGCGAAGGTGAAACTACAGGGTATGATGGGATTGAGGTTTTAAACTTTTTAGTTGGAGGTAATGAATGAGCGACAGGCGAGTTGCGAATGGCTGCATTTACTTCTGTTGGCGAATAAGCTTTGTATGGTCGTTTTTTCGATGGCCTTGCTGGAATATTAAAACTATCTTCTTGATTGCTTTGAGGATCATTGGCGAAACCAAGATTTAAGCCACCATGGTCGTCAAGTACAATTTCTTCCCTTTTACCAGTACTATTCACGTCTTTGTGTGTATTTTCTTTTAGGGGCAAGTAGTCATCGACTGTAAGTGAAATTTCACTTTGATTATCATCCTTTTCGTCAAACCTCTCGTTCCGTAATATGCAATCAATGCAAACAGAGGTTTCGTCTTTCTTACTTTCTGGGAGATCCGACTTTAACTTTAACTTTGTGGCATTTCCGCGGATGTCTTGAAGATACACTGCCAAATATTGAATGATAGCCTTTCCTCCCAAATTTTCTCTGGAGAGATTCTGGTTACAAAGCGCACAATAGAACGATTCTAACCTGTTTTCTGTTGATTCACTGGCAATCTCTTTCAAAGTGTTTCTCATTTGCTGAATTTTACATGGAATTTCTGAAGCCTTGTTGCTTTGAAAAGTTGCAACTGTTTCAGTAACATTTGTGTATTCAAGAGACGACTTGCCAGTGGTGATAATCTCTCTATGTATGGTCGATCCAATTTCTTGAAGTAGAGAATTTGGCCGATCAACAGGAGCAGGATCGTTCAAAGAGGGATATATGGATTTATAACCAAATGTACTTTGAATACCAAGTCCAATTGAATCATCAGGATCCTCCAGATCATTTAGTTTACCTATATTAGCTCATATTACTTTGAAGTTCATACATGCTGGTTATGGATATATCCTTTGCCTCTGTATTAGCTTCATTGACTACTTGGACTTCACTACCAACATTTGAAACATTCGTTTGATCAATATTTTTTGAATGTATTTCTTCATTCTCCTTGATTGTGTCTGGAACAGAATTTTCTTGAATATTTTCTTGATTTTTAGTGGTTGCTTTGCTGACAATCTTTTTCCCCTTTCTCTTTGTTACTCGTGCAGTGTTTGGAGGGTGTTCAGCCTCCTCGTTCTTTTCTTTGACGATTTTCTTTTCACCTTTCCCCCTTTTCTTTCTTGTGGCAGGTTTAATGAGATTAACCTCAGCGTGTCCAGAATGTTGTCCAGGATGAATTTCAACGCGCTCGACATCTTGTTTGTTTACAACCGCTCCAGTTGAAATAGAACCGCTGAATATAGGTTCACTGCTTTCTTGAACAGGCTCTTCTATTTGGGCACTATCCATCATCTCCCGAGATTCGCCTTGCAGTTCTTCACCAAGTCGCATTCGTTCTCGGTTGATTTTTTCAATTAACTCTTGCTTCTTTCCAGTGACATCCAGGTTCAATTGAGCGCAATATTCTTTCAAATCTTTCACTAGACATTTTTGTAGATTACTTGGAATTGAGGCAAGCGAATCAGAGTTGGATCTTTTCAAAGCCTCCTTCTTTATTTCCGGAATTGGATTTGAATGTGATTTTGGTAATCGTTTTCTTGCCATTGAAGATCAAGTTATTTTGTCACAAAAGTAAAATGCAAACGATGGAAGTGGATTTTCACGACAATCCGTGGCTTTCAGCGCTGTCAGAATTCCAGAAATTAAAGGAAGAACAGGAGAGGAAGGAGCGGTTGAAGCAAGAACAAAGAGAACTTGAACTGGCTGAAAAAGCGAGAGTGGAACAAGAAAAGTTGGAATTGGAAAGAATGGAAAAGGAAAAGCAAGACCGAGAGAAACAGTATCAGCAACAAGTAGAAAGAGCCAAGCAGCTAGAGTTGGAGAAACAGCTCCAGCTACACAGGTTGGAAAAGAAATTAGACTCTGTTTCCAGTTTATCGTTAGAAGGAGTTCATCCGCATGGGCAAGCAAAATCACACGATTTTCCATTCTTTACATTTCTGCTTGTATCAACCACAAGTTTCATTATTTATCATTTCGTTGTCTTTTTTTACAACGACATTTATCTCAAAATTAATTTGAAATCAACAGGTAATTTGTTTTTCACAAGAACTCACTGCTAAAATACACAGCTGTATGACTCTCTACTTGGAAAACAAATGCGAGGATGTCGCGCTAACGATTCCGCATATGCAAGCAGTTTGCAACGAATGGAAAGCCTGTATGCACCAACCAAATGATGTAGAAAGGCTGCAAGTGATTGGAAATGTGCTGTCACTCTTTCTAAACTCTTTCTTTGAACCTTTGTCCCTCAAAACAACAGTGATCGTCACACTATGGATTTTGATTTGTTTATACTTTACCAATAAATATCGAAAATAATTATACAATGAAATCAACTCTTTTACCATTTGAAACATACCCGCTGGCAAATACCTGTATGAATGTATGTGATAAACTTTACCTTTGTAGTTCAAGTAACCTAGCGAGTATGAGGAATCACAATTAAGTATCCTGAATCACTGTTTCATTTGCGCGGACTTTTCTGAGTAATTCATAATTTGTAATACAGCAACGTTTCCGTACTGTCAAAAAGTTGCCCCTTTCGCAACCAAGTGGTTCGCATTCTTCACTAGAGGTCATGCGACATCATTTAATTAAGTCCTGAACAGTCCAAGGACAAGGAGATCCTTTGATGTGCACGGTGAATGGAGCCTATAGCGGTCAAGGACTATTTTCCTCTTGGTCCCTCAGGAACCTTTGAAAAAATCCGATGTCATGTGGGGTGAAAATTTGAAAATACAGGAAAGAAAATTTCATCAATTTTGCCAAAGAACTTTTGCCCGGGTTAGCTAGGAAACAAATTTAAACGGCTTCTAGTCTATGTTCGAATTCGTTACTCCATCAAATATACACTGGATTGCTTCAAATCTAATCCGCATGATGAAAGGACACCGAAGAAAACCACACTCGCAATCATCTGATCAAATCTTTTGGTCAGGTGGTTGCAGCCTTAAACCGTATTGAGTACTATAAATTAAAAGAGAAGTATCAGATTATCATAGTAAGATATGTACACCTTGAACAAATTCGTACTACTCGCTCTATGTGTGTATTCTCAAAAAGCGTTGAATCAAAACTTTGAAGCTGAAGCCTTCATGCCTTTGCCTTTGATTACTGACTGGAATGCGTTCGATAGCGACTTGCAAGCTGTAAAGAACTATGGCGTCCGCACCATTGCTTCTGATGTCTGGTGGGGACTCGTCGAGACAGCCGATCAACAGTTCGACTGGTCCTACTACAACACCCTCTCCGACCACATCATCAACGCTGGCTTGAACTGGATCCCAATCATGTCCACCCACAGATGCGGAGGGTCGGTTGGAGACAACTGCAACTTCCCTACTCCGTCGTGGGCAAACATCAACGGAAACCCAGACAACCTCTTCCAGGACATCTTTGGCGCTACCAACGCCGACTCGTTCTCCCCCTGGGCCGGCGACTTTCCATACACCCAGTACGACCAGTACTTCCAGGCGTTTGCAAGCAACTTTGCCTCCAAAACCAACTCTATTCCGCGCATCGACTTGTCTGCTGGCAGTGCCGGCGAATTAAAGTACCCATCCTACTCCAACCCTGCCGCCGGCTACCCAACCAGAGGCCGCTTTCAGGCATACTCCAACGCTGCTGTCAGCGACTTCCGCACCTGGGCGCTGGCCAAGTACAACAACGACTCTGCACAAGTCGCTGCCGCCTGGTCTGGCTACACCAACGGCAAGCCAGTGCAGAGCGCGAGCGATATCCTCCCGCCTTGCCAAGTCACGACCCAAGCCCTCAGCTCTGGCGTCTGCGCTGGACGAAACACTGCCGACGACTTTTACAGCTCCGGATACAAGTCGCAGTACGGACAAGACTTTGCGCAGTGGTACCAAGGCACGCTGGTCAAGCACACTGGGAGGATCGCTGCTGCTGCACACAGCCGCTTCGACAGCGTGTTTGGAATCCCGCTCAACATCAAGATTGCTGGCGTGCACTGGAGATACTTTGACCCGGTCGAGCCTCACTCTGCAGAGCGATCAGCCGGGTACTGGGACTACTCTTCGCTCTTGCAGGGACTCAAGGGCTTGGGCGTCGGGGTTACCTTTACTGCCATCGAAATGGCCGACAACAACGTTGCTGGTGTGTACAGCGGCGCGAACACTCTGGCCAAAGCCTTCTTCCAAACCGCTGCCAGCCTTGGAGTGCAAAACCTTGGCGGGGAAAACGCCCTCTCGTTTGGATCTGATACCAGCTCTTACGGAAGAATCCAAAACATCATCACCAGCTATCCGCTCGCTGGATTCACTCTCTTGCGATATCCTGACTTGATCAACGGCGCCGGCTCTACCTTCCAACAATATGTTGCTTC